>NCSJ02000033.1:0-215087 GCA_002812745.2 Scytalidium lignicola
GGAGTGATTTGGGTTACGCTTTTTGAAGTGCTAGGGTGAAAAGAAGTAGATGGTAATGTTGATGGTTTGTGGTTGTGNTTTTTGACTACGAAGCGGGAGAGTTGGGATGATTTGACTTATTATTAATGAAACTGTGTATATATACACATATAAATGATTGCATTGATGCATGGTTATTGTATCATTGTGTCATAAAATTCATGACTAGACCATACATATACGTATTGTTAATAGACGGCAAGGCAATATGACGAAGAAAATTCACATTACTTTCGATTCACTTTCGATCTTTGATCTTTTGACTTCATTTTTACTTCATTTTTCATTAAATGCAAAAACCAAAAACACCTTTTCTAAGGGCCGGTTCATATGCTGTGCTCTCCCTCTCCTCTTTTTTCCCTCTTACCATTTTCCCACTCCCAGACATTAACATACATAAAAACATTCACATGCATCCTCCCATGACCCCACTGGAAGACCACAGCCAGCCCCTGATATAAAGCAAAAATTCAATCCAAACCTATCCCAAGCTATTATCCATTAATATATAAATGAAAACCATCCACTCTATCTCCTTTTTTCTAACTAATCAGACAGGAAAAAAAGGATAAGAACAGGATTATCAACGTATTTTTGGGTTGAGATTTTTTCTTCTTCTTTTCGGTTTCCTTTGCGTCATGCATGCCCAGATGCATGGTAAAAGTGGTAAGGAGAGTGGAGAGGAGAGGGAGAGCGAGTGAGCATGTATCATATATATATGCATACATAAAACGTATATCGTGTCGTACCATAGCTGGTAGCCAGCCGCTAGGATGGCACTTATGATGGAACTAAAAACGTAGTCCAAGATTAAGATCAAGCAGAGATGAGATACACTGCCATTAGATCAGATGTGAAAAATACAACAAGGGTATTCTCACTCCCCATCTCGGGTGGGGTTTAGGTCTGGTATAGGTTTTGACAGTCAACATGACAGGATATTACCAAGGGATGAATCTTAGTTTATCCCTTGACTAGCGACCAGGGAGGTGTTATTGTAGACAATTGACGCCTCACGCCATGAACAACACTACCTCGCCCATCGCGTTTCGACGCAGGCGCAGATTCCGCCACAACTCCTTCTCCTCGTGGCCCTTGCCATGCGTATCCCCACTAGCGACCCGCTCGCGATGGAAGCGCTTCAGCGCCTTGTTGACGCTGACACCCTTCTCACTCTCAGGGCCTTTGTTGACAAGGGACAAGAATAGCTCTGGCAGTGGCTTATACAAGACCATTTGGCCGTTTGCGTCGCTACCATCAGTAGTACTAGGTTTGTACTCAAGCATCTTCTGATTCCGTGGCGGCGAGTCGCGATGGTGATGATTCTTGTGCTTGCGGTGATGTTTTCGTGGCCGATCCTCGCTGCCGTCCCGCTCCCGTTCGTGGTGTTCCTTGGAGGTCGCTCCAAAGAAGCCCGCAATCTCACTCCTGAAGCTGCTTGTCCGGCCGCGTTTATCCTTTTCCTTGTCCTTCTTAGATTTGCTACCTTTTGCTCTCTCCCGCTTCGTCTTCTTGATCGGGCTGCCTGGGCTGGGCTCACCCTCGGCCGCATCTCCCGAGTAGTCTGGACTGGGAGGGAAGACGCTCGGACGCATCAAACGGTTAAGACCGCCCGTAAGACCCGAGTGCAGTGAAGCAGGGGGTGCGTCGGTCATGATATGGTCGCCAGATAATGTGCGCGTATGGGTGAGGGCCTGGCTATCTGGATTTGCAATATCGACATGGAGACGCTTGCGCTTCTTGTCCGACTTCTTGGCCGCGCTAGAGTCCAACGAGCGATCCTTCTGCCGTCGCTCGCGGTCGCCCTTGGATGCAGGTGTCTGAAAGCCTGCGGTAGCAACAGGGCCCGAGCCATACTCAACCAGCTCGGTGAAATTATCATCGAAATGCACACGAACAAGGTCCTGGGAGGGGGGTTCTGGCTGGCTGGCTTCATCCCAGTGTGCATGATCCTCAATAAGGTTCATGGGCTCAGCTGAAGGTTCCCGCGCGGTGGCAGGTAGGTTGAAGCGCGACTGATTAGGCGTCGAGCTGTCTACGAGGAAGTCGAAGACATTGACTGGTTCGTGGACGTTTTCGGTGTTGCGTACGAAGCCTGGGACAGCTGAAGGGGGAGAAGGTGCCTCGGGCATCTGCCCGGCTTCGGACGAGGGAGGATCAGGAGCGACGTCGGTCCTGGTATCAAAATCGTCACTGAGTACATCATCCTCGTCCTGGATGTAGGCCTTTCGAGGAATCAGAGCCTGTGAACGTTCCTGTGTTGGTGTCTGCACTTGGGGTTGCTGTGCGTTCTTGTTGTTCGGCCTATTCTTGTTTGATTTGTCCTTCTCGGGTCGATAGAGTGCACCTTGGTACTTTTGGGCCTCGGTCATACAGCTCTGGGGGCAATTGTTAGCAGTTATTCGAGGTTGTCATTGAAGGAAGTGTTTGTTGATAGAGCGGGTAGAGAATGTGTGAAGAGATATATATATAAAGAGAGAGAGAGAGCAAGCTGAGCATACCGTATGAGCGCGATAGTCGGTGCCTTGGAAGTGGATCATACAGTCGATGCATGTAAAAGAGGCGCCACGACAGTGATTGCGGTGCGGATCAAGCTTCTTCTTAGTGAGGACATCCCCACAGGCCTAGAAAGGAGCGCGAGCATGTTAGCCATGGTAAGAGGAGAAAGAAGAAAAAAATTCAGAGGAAAAAAAATTCAAGGCATTCAGTGACTGGGAGCGCGTCTCAACACTGCATTGCTGGGAAGGAAGCGCACCTCGCAAGAGAATGACACCATGATGGCGGTGCGTGTAGTTCAAAGGAGCGACTTGTAGTATATATTATTTTGTGTAGTGATTTGAGCCTTGGTGGGCTGTGAGGGGGATTGTAGTCTTTCCCCTTCGCCGCAATGCCGCCAGTGTGTGGATCAAAGAAGCGAGACGGTTTTGCATCAGTTGGGCTCTGGATGCCGAGTTTGAATGTGGAAAACAGACAATCCGTGATTCGGAATGTTTATTTTATCGATGATGTCGATGTCAATTCCGCGAATCCCGAAATGTAAATAAGTAAAGATCGAGCAATGTCGTGCAATTATGGTTTGGGGAGAGGGTAATGATAGTGGCGGTGGTTCCGACTCAAAGCTAAAAGAGAGCGTGTGGGATCGCAAGCAGGGCCGGGGAGGATCCCGTTGGGTATTAGTATAGATTGCTGGTGGGCTCTGGTGGGTTTGAAGGCGAGAGCGCGATTGTTTGCAGGCGCCCAATGTGGATTCGAGGGTTTGTGTTCCTGGAGGAAGCAGATGGAGCAGAGGGAGGAGAGAATGCGAGGCTCTTGTTTTGGCTGGTGGGCGATGGATCAGGCCCAGGTCCCGATGGGGGTCAGGTGCAGGTCAGGTGCAGGCCGGGGGGGCTTAGCGAAGGGCCAGAACAGAGGCAGTGCGTGCTCTGTGCTGTCAAGCTGGACTAGATCGAGTAAAAAGTAAATTCCAACAGAATGAACTCAGGGATATGATTGAAGCAGAGAAGAAGAAGATGTATAAAAGAAGTATATATTAATAACAGAGGAGGGAGAAGAGGCAAGGCAAAGGCATGAAAAAGGAGATGCCAGGCGCGCGTGCCAGAAGGGGCAAGAGAAACACAACGGCGCATCGTGACTGGCTGGGCAGGGATGGCAAGAGGGAGCGCCCGGCAAACCATGCGCGATCGTGGTGGTGGTGGTGGGATGTTGATGCAGAGGCGCGCGCTGATGATGGGTGTGGTGTCTGGGGGGGGGAAGGGGGTGGGTGTTGTGGATGTTGTTATTCAGTTACGGCAGCAGTGAAGATCACAGGTTTGCGTTACATAGAGAGTAACTTATTATTGACCAGATGAGGGAATGGATCCTGAGACATTCCAGTGCTGAAGAGTGGAAGATGGAAGAGTACTTATGTACTGTAACTCAGCGATAGCGATAACTCTAGATATATAGATCATCCATCGTATCATTCGTATTAGTACTGTTGCATTGTAGCATTGTACCTCTGTACCTCATACTCACTTTTATGCTCATGCTTGCTTATTCTCACTCTCACTCTCATGCTCATAATCATCTCATCTCATCTCATCCTGAGGTTTCCCGTTAATGAGTAAGATAAGAATAAGAATAAGAATTAAGAATAGAACAAGACCTCCCACCTTCATGCACCCACCCCTCTTCTCCCCATGGCCTCACACCTGACACCGGACGCCTGACCGACCAAGATGCCTGATGTCTCACCACACAGATGACCTCTTTCCCCTGAGCNAAAAAAAATAATAATAATACTTGTAAGAAAGCAGATCCGGAAGTAGAGGATGAGAATATGCAGCAGCGTAGTAGCAATACCGTCATGTTCTCGTGGTTCATGCAACTTGCCAGGCCCTTCATTTCCCTCGGCGCTTCGCACCACCCAGTACCAGCAGCATCACCACCTCCATCATCCGTCCCGGTGTGTTTGGGCGTGTTTGTTTGTGGTACGAGCGTGACGGGGAATGGGGAATGGAGGGATGTTGTTGATGCAGCTCTCTTCCGTAGGGAGGTGAAAAAAAGATGTGCCTTGGTCGGGCACCAATGACATACGCCACCTGCAGCACTCAGCATTCATAAACGTCAACATTGACATCAACAATGACTCTTGTTGCGCTGCAACTTTAACAAGGCACAGTACAGTACAGTACAGAATAGAACAGAGGGGAAATGCAATCCAATAATTGCTGCTGAACTACATCAAGTATAATGACTGTACTGCTGCCTTTTCCTATTGTGTAGTACAGTACAAGAATATCTGCTCTATCGCTCGGATCGTGTTTGTTGTTGCATCGCTCCAATCCAAAACAGTATCATCCTGTACTCGACACTCAACCGTATTGTCCTAGCTGGTCTTTGTACCGGGCTCTCGCTCCGTCAATGGCTGCCATGTGCTCAATGTTGCTGCCCCCCTCGTCTGAGACATGGGGGGCTAGTCAGGGCCAACCTGGGCCAAACAAGGCTACGGATCTCCCAAACACACCCGTGACGGCTGCCCCCTTTCTTTGACCTCGTTGACCCCCTTCCTTGACTCGCTTGACCCTAGAGTTTCTACTCCTTCCAACGCTTCCGACGCCTTACCACGAACGGCCGGTCTCAGCATTCCACCGCCTCGACATCGGCCACGACAAATTCCACAGCAAAAAGGCCACGGGGAAGCCTCACCACCACCACGCCCACATTCCCTTCTACGCATCATCACATCATACAATCACCACAGCACCATCCCGCAAAGACAAATAACACCGCAGTTCGTCGCTACCAACACCACCACCACCATCCTCGCGCTGCCTCCAATCTCGACTGCCTCGAAGCCGCGCCGGCTGCAATTGCTGGTGCTTTCATAGCACTGCCCTCACGCGCACATCCAACCTCTCTTTGTCTCCCTCTTCCTCTTCACTCGACCTCTTCCTCTACCACTCCATGCACGACACACCACTAACGACCCGCCACAACCACCACACCTACTCCTCTCCATCGACATCACTGCCATGTCCTCCCAGAACACTGCCCCCGCTTCCACTTACCTGGAGCAGATGTCCACCGTCGCAGGCACCGTGGCCTCCTACATGCGTTTACCGGTACTGGTCTCGTCGGTATAGATTCTTGGAGCGCTGCAATATGCCAGCGATGCTAGGTCGTGCTGACTCGTGCTGCTAGGGCATTGCCGTCGTGGTGAGCTCGTTGCTCTACTTCAAACAAAAGTGAGTTGCTTAAGGAAGGCTATATTCTATTATCCTGCGCAGAATTACTACTTTTTACTACTATTTCTCCCTCCTATTGGTGTTGTTTCTTTTGCTACCTCTCCCCATTCTCTACCAGACTACCACTGCCTTAACTCAAAAGCATGTAACAACACTGGACATGGTCAATTTCTCATCTTTACTCTGCTACTTTTCAATTATCTATCCCCAATCCAAATTGCTAACTTTTCTCTTCATCAGAGCCCTCATCTACCCCTCCCATCTCCCCGCGGAAGCTCGCACCAAGGTCCCGCGCCCAACTCAATTCGGCATCTCGCCCTCCGACTATGAGGAGCTCACTCTCCCGACCCCCGATGGCGAGCAACTCTTTGCTTTTTTCATCCGTCCGCCAGCCGCTCAGAAGCGCATCCCACTCACTATCCTCATGTTCCACGGCAATGCGGGCAACGTGGGTCACCGGATTCCCATCGCGCGCATGCTGGTCAACACCCTCTCCTGCTCCGTCATGATGCTCGAATATAGGGGGTATGGCCTGAGTACTGGCAGCCCTGACGAAAGCGGACTGACCATTGATGCGAATACGGCCTGGGAGTGGCTGAGCACCAACGAGGAGACCAAGGATGACGGCATCCTGGTCTATGGTCAGAGCTTAGGGGGTGCTGTGTCGATCAAGCTGGTGGGTAAACGGCAGTCCGAGGGAAGATGCGTGGGTCTAGTGCTAGAAAACACGTTCCTGAGCATGAGAAAGTTGATTCCCAGGTACGTGACAGGCTGCTTATCTGCTTTTATTTTATTCTCCCCTCTTGTGGTTTAACTCACAGCTACTACTTTACTTGCCCCTGCTTTAGCATCACTGCTGACAACACCAGCGTCATCCCTCCCGCACGCTACCTAGCGATTCTCTGCCACCAAGTCTGGGCATCTGACACCGTCATTCCAGCCATAACCGAAGTACCCATCCTCTTCCTCTCCGGCCTCCAAGATGAGATTGTCCCGTATGTGCCTTTTTCNTTTTTCTTGTCCCTTGCACGACAATTATATTCCACCCTGCAATTCTAAAATGATGACCACAATAACCATCCACNAAAAAATGAGTCCCTCGGGACCCGGATTATACAGTTCTATGTTGTTTACAACCGTCTGATCTCCTCATATTGCTCTATAAATACTCCAACCAAACATATGACCCAAGGCGCATTGTAACTAACAAAAGCATTTGTACACAGGCCCGACCACATGCGCCGCTTATTCGAACTTGCTACTACTCCCACCAAAATCTGGAAACCGTTTCCAGCCGGCGACCATAACAGCAGCGTACTTGAGGCCGGCTATTTCGAGGCCATCCAAGAGTTTGTCGGCAATCTAGATGTTCGACGAGCGGCGAAAAGGAAGGAGAAGGAAAAGAGAGTGTACTAAAAACACTAAAACATAGTTTTATTACGATGCACTCTCCTCTTCTTCTCCTCCGTCGTATGCTTAGTCTTGTCTTATTAACTGTACTACTAAAACGTCCTTTCACGAAATTGTGGCCTTTTCATCTTTGATGAAGGTTTAAAGGCTTCAGAGTATGAATATGTTCTGATATAGGCTTTCCTTTTCTCTCTTTTTTTTTCCTTCCTTTTTTTCCTAGCAATCATCCGAGCATCAGCGCATCAGAACATTCATGGCATTACCTTTTTTACAAAAAAAAAAAGCATTTGGGAGCATAGCGGTGGCGTTTGGGCGATATGTATGTAGACAAGGCATACCTTTTTGTTGTTTTTATTTACTATATGGGAAATTGAAAAATTAGACACGGGCTGGCAAGAGCAAATGGGATGAGAGTTTAGATGAATTTTTGAAGTTAAAGCGTAGATACAAAGAAAGAAAAGGGCCTTTTTCTGCTTTGATTTTTTGGCTTCTTAGTGATTGTGAAGACTATATATAGATTTGTGTGTTGAGATATGACCTACTACAGCTCTTTTCTCCACTAGATTAACCCTTTGGGATTATTATTCTCTTCTTTTAAAAGTTCTGAAAGATCCCTTTATACTTACTGTAGATAAAGCTAGATTTAGTCCTCCGCCAAGTAACCAAAATTTTGAACTGCATTGCGACCTACAGCACACACAATACACAAACATAAAAGGGAAACTTTCAAAGAATTTTGCTACGAAACAGGTTTTTGTTTTGCAGAAAAATCAACTAGCAAAAAAAAAAAGTAATTTGTTTATCTACACAAGAGAATTCCATCCCCCCCCACCCATCCTCTTATCAACCCCTCCAGCCAACACTTTCATCCAACATTTACCAAGAGACTGGAATTACGTGTACCATCTGACAAACCCTCTCCCCATCTTCGTGTTTTAATAACGGACAGAACTAAGTTTTCCTCCCCCTTTGTCAAAAGCCTATCATTCCTTCCTGTGCTACCGCTTCTCTCTCTCCATTTTAATTAAAAGGCCATCTCCTTCTTAATCTCTGCAATGGCCAATCCGGGGTTCAATCCCTTGGGGCACGTCCGCGAGCAGTTCAGGATGGTGTGGCAACGGTACAAGCTCATGCTGTTGTCGAGCGCAGCTTTACGCTCCTCCTTCTTCTCGTCACGCGAGTCAGCTAGCCAGCGGTAGCTCTGGAGAAGTAGGGCAGGGCCGAGGTACTCCTCCGAGTTCCACCAGTAGCTAGGGCAGGAGGTCGAGCAGCAGGCGCATAGGATGCACTCGTACAGACCATCCAGCTTGCGTCGCTCCTCGATCGATTGGCGGTACTCTTTACCGTCTGGGCTGGGTGTGGTGCGTTGGAGGTAGGGCTTGACTGACTTGTATTGCTTGTAGAAGTAAGTTAGATCTGGGACGATATCCTTGACGACGTAGGTGTGCGGCAATGGGTAGATCTTGGATTCTTTGGCTGTGTCGGTTGGGATACGGCCTGTGTGGCGGAGTTAGTAGAGCTGTACTTTCAAATATATAACTGGAAAACGTTGTGTTCTTTATAAGCAGGAATAACGTCCCCCTCTTCATTCTATCTTACACACACGAAATTACAAGATAAAAAATTATGATTGCAACTTACACAAGCAAGCCAATGTGTTGACACCGTCAATGTTCATAGCACAGCTGCCACAGATACCTTCTCGGCAACTTCTACGGAATGTCAATGTCGGGTCAATCTCGTTCTTGATGCGAATCAACGCATCTAGCATCATAGGTCCGGTCTTGTTCAAATCGAGACTGTATTCCTGCATCCGAGGCTTGGACGATGGTTCATCCGGGTTCCAGCGGTAGATCTTGAAGGTCTTTATCTTCTCCGGCTTCTCGACCTCACCCGACTGCACCGACGCCATGCTGCGTTTGAACATTGTCGTCGGCTTGAATGCAGGACCGGCCGTCCTGAGCAGACGGCTCGCGGTAGGACGAAGAGATGCCATTGTCGTAGGAAGGTGTTTCGTGTAGGAAGAGCTTTGGTTTCGATTTGGTTCCGGAGCAGAGTAATCCGACGCACTCAATGGCAATCCAGTATCGAAGTGTTGTTAACACAAGCCCGGAGCTATCGATTGAGGTTTGAGAACGCACAAACACGAGGTTTTTGCGTTGTCCTGGCGTCGATGTGTCTGGATTGTGGAGGGAAATGCGGCGGATGTTGACCTCGGGAATTGAGCTCGATGGGTCGATTGCTACTGCATTACCTCATCAGTTATAGCCAATCAGCATTCTGTATTTCAAAGCGATCCGTCGGAGCGATTCGGGTCGTGTGGACCTGTATCGTGTGAGGTCACGTGAATGAGCCACTGCCAATGACAACATCTTTTACGTCGCTTTGGTTATGAATAGCTTATTATTCTTCTCTTGGACTTAGTATTAGTGCTTTGAACCTGTGATATATATTAGAAAATGAATATTGTTAATTTTCTTAAGTAGATTGGACTAGATGTAGAACACGGCTAAGCGATTGTGACTACTTTCGTGCAAAAAGTACGAGAGTGTTTAATTTGAATTTGGTCGTCACAGGAATAAAGTGAAATAGATCGATTCAGCTAATAGACATGAAGAGCAAATTGCACAAATATAATCAGTCTGCCCTATCTACAATGTTGTCAAGTTTGCTCACCAACAAAGTGATTGCATTTTATCCTTTTTTTGCTGCTTTTCAATTTTATTTCGGTTCAGAGATTTCTAAGAATTTTATCAATTCGTGCGCTCTCTTTCTTATCCACCCTTCTCCTCATTATTTCATATATAGCTAAAGTATACCATTTCTTTCATGCCTATATCAATCAACGAGGATTGGTGATTTAGAGCTTTTTTTATAAAATAAAAGCGACCTACAAATAAAGTAATGAATAGGCGGAGAAGGAAAATACCTTCTAGCTGCCTCTCAAACCAAGCACTCTCCTTCCCATATTTTCAGTGCCACTAAACACACAAGAAGAGTTAGTCTCTCGGATTACCTTCCATTGTTTTCTGATATTTTCGTCTTTGTCTCATGAGGCATGCTTCCTCTTGTATCAACTGATACCTCTAATGCTGTTTTTATAGTCCGGCCATAAAGAACGTATCCGGCTTATTCACTCTTGATCTCTATTCATTTCACGAGTTAACTCTGAGGCAAGCTCGCATGTTCGTTTCTGGTATATTGAGGGACATCCTTTTATTTGTCGCTACCCTGATCGTTTGTCGTCTGAAGATTATCTAGCTGCCTTTCCCTACCGCTCCTCGAGTTTTGATATAATACTTCACAGTAATATATTTAATCACTCTGTATCTTTCTTGCTGACAGCCTACTCGCATCATAACGTCCATCACTCGCAGCCCCTGCATGCCGTCTTAAACCAATCATAATACTATCCCCTAGGTATAGGCTGAAGATCACAGTGGGAAGGGATCAATAACCACACGCTACTTCAGCAACAGCCCCACCGGCATTTGGTTATTAAGCAGAGCAAGGAATAACCTTCAGATTCTAAAATCTTGAGTTGAATAGCATCTCACGAGTAGACTGCATGTCTGTAATTATCCGATTTCCCACTTGACAGAATCATACCACGTGTGAAGCAACCTTTGTCAGCAGTACCTGACTTGCTGACTGTGTGCTTATGCATTGTCGTCAGCTTGTAACTATATGTATGTATCTACTGTAATAGCAGGTCCTAAATTTAGCAGATAAGCCGAGAGATCGGCTCATTACTCTCACTACTCGTTTTCCTTACGAGCCGGATGATCTACGGTAGGCATGTACTGTATACCATATTTGGAAGACCGTTGGAAGTTGAAGGTGGCCGGTTCACATCGACGGAGATATCCAAAATCCTTGTCTATAATTATAGGGCCATCCACATTATGCTCATGATTTTCTGGAAGGCGTAATTACCTTCCTTTCTTCTGCCATCCTATTAACCAATTCCAATACAGAGTGCTCCGTACCCAAACGACAATACCCGAAGGCTGAATCATCCTCGATTTTACCGCCATATAGATAAAGCGGAAAATATTACTATAGAAGGGTAATTACCATAATGGTTACACAGCAGCTACAGAGAAGGAATAGTTATGTAGTAGTGCGCATTCGCCTTCTACTTTCTACCGGCTGGGCGAACGCGCAGAGAACAATGAGCTCTCTGACGCCTCAATTTTACCACCAACAAGTTCTAACAGTGATTTAATCATCAAGCTGCATTTCCCTTTCTGTAATAGTATTGAAGTATTATTCTGTTGGTGTAGTTAATCCAAAATTCACTTAGCCCTTTGTGTTATCTCCAAACATCCACTCGAAACACTATGAATCATTCCTATCCTAACTCTATACACTGGATATCCTAGGCCTGTGCCTCGGACGGGGATTATTTTTGATTTTTGATTACTCTGCATAGAGTAATTAGAGGTATGATTGCTGGCCGTTGTAGAAAGCTTAGTTGGAGGAGCCGACAAACATGTAGAGATGTGGCACAGGAGGATCCCCCGCCTGACACCATGTGAGGCTGTACTGCACAAGGTTCGACCCTGGCGTACGGTTACAAAACAGTACTGTAACAGTAGGATAAGTGGTTGACAAACCACGAGAGAGATATGTCATTTTCCCTTATCAGCAAATGGTGATGATTTTTGTTATGTTATGTAACTTCACTCCGTTTCACGTAATAATACTCCGAATAATACACGGACGCTGTCCGAACCTTAAATAGAAGTTGATTAGGAATCTTCCCCACGCACACAGCCAGCTGCTTATCTATAACAGTGTTTTAAGATAACTCAAAACCCATTTGTGTATGCGGCTGATTAGATAGCTAATACTAAAGATTGAATATTCAGCGCAATGATATCAAATGTGGAGTTATTTGTCCCGTCTGAAGGAAATTATGTATTTCAAATTATAAACCTCTTTAAATTGTGAACATCTAGGACCTGCCGTCTATTAGACGAAGTGAAGAGAAAATTAATAGTAGTACAGTAAAATCTATACCGAAATGATGCACTTCTGGTGTTTTACAGGCTTGTTCAATCCGTTGCCTTTCATCTATTCCCAAACTCCAAACCCCTAAACCAGACCAAGAAAAGGCCCTGCATCCTACATGTCCAATCCCAACTCACAGATCATAAATCACAGATATTGGTGAAAATTTGGTGTGCCGAGACGAGTCCTCCATTTATCGCCCCAGATCATTAACCCGGCAATAGGAATAAAAGAGACGAATATGACACTTGCAAAAGTGAACCAAGCCCAGAAGTAGCCCACTTTGTCAGCGTATGGCAGGGCGAAGAATCCTACGCAGAATGATAACCCTCGGCTCAGATTGAAGAGAACGCCGCTTTCTGACGATTGGGCCTTGTAACAGTCTGAGATGTAGGCATAGAGACATGTAGAGGCGATTTGAAGCCCGAAGACTCCTTGAGATAGCGTTAGCATATATTATATTATAGTTGAATAACGAGGCCATATTCAACTCACCAATTCCAAGACCAACTAGAGGCGTGATATAGCCGGTCTTGCCCACACAGGCGCCGAAAATGATGACACCAACCGGCATAAAAATCGCAGATAAAGTAGAGAGATAAAGCCGATGTTCCGGCTTCCTCACATTCCCGTTTCTCTTTGCCATTACGTAGCAAATATAATCTGATGCTCTGCCGGCACAGATTTCACCCAACACACTACCTATACATAGACTAACTCCCAGACAGATTCCCACGGGACCAGCACGGAGATGATAGAACTTTGCATAGATGGCAGCTAGCGAGATTGCAGGAAGCACATTAATAAATGTCCAAGCCCAGGTATAGTACCAGAACGGGAAGGTGATGGAAGGGTACTTGAGCATGTGGAAAGATTGCATAAAGTCTCCCATCTTGAGCTTGCGTCCAGGGATGATGTTACCCTTGAAATCCCACAGCATTTGAACGTATGTTCGTTCGTGGATCTTGCTGGAGAGGAACTGTGGATCGCGGCAGAAGAGAGTTTCGGGGAAGCAGAATAAGGCTACGACTAGGCAAGTGGCCGTGATGAAGGATCCAAGCCAGTAATCCCATCGCCAACCTGCCGTTTGGCCGAGATAACCTCCAACTATGGCACAGTTAGCATAGAGCTGCATGTCAAGTGCTAAGGGTTACTGTTCACTTACTCAGAGCAGCAATATGTGCGCCATTAGTGACAAAGATCGTGTACACGCCCGTCTTTTCACCTCGTTCATTCTCAAAGAAAATGTCATTGACGACAGCCGTCCCCACCCACATCATACCACCAAACCCAAATCCGGCGAGGGCGCGGTTGGCAAGCAGTGCACTGAAGTTCTGCGAGGCCGCAGATCCTGCCTCACCAGCAGTTGTCATCAAAATAGCGAGGAGAGTAATCGGTCGTCGGCCATATATATTGGCAATTGGCGCCCAGAGGAAGGGCTGCAATCATTATCGTGGTCGTTAGCAAAGTTGTTGTCCCGTATCATGTGATCTGCCAAAGTTGACGAGGAAGGAGCGACCTACAGATAATCCTCCCATGATAATGGCCAAAGTTGTCGAGTAAGCTGCAACTTTTGGAGTCTGGTGCATTGCACGAGCAACCACCATCAAACTTGGATTGATCAAGCCAGCATTGAACGGCCCCAAGAAGGCCATGATACTGACTTGGATGAGAACGAGCCATTTCAGGCGTGCTGACCAGTTCTACAACGTCGTGAGTAACCCGAGAACGTATCACATATTGCAGTCTCCCAGAAACTTGGAGAACTCACCAGCGGATCATCTTTGAATTTGCTAGGCTGAGGTATCAGTGGCAAGCCATGTTGATCTAGTATCAATTCAGCGTCTGCTACCGTGCCCTTCTCGACGTCCGATGGCACCTTCTTCTTCTCACTGTCTTTGCTCTCTTCGGATGAACTGGAGCACGGTGGAAGTGAGGCTCCGATCACCTCGTCGACCTGGCTACGAATGGTACTTTTCTCCATGTTCTCACACGCGCACACACACTCTCTTGGCCGATCCCTTAAAACGAAATGACTTCTAGGAAAGACAGGACGCTGATTACCTTAGCAGCACGACCACCGTTACAATCCCTATCCCCATTACCATCGTCTCAATTGCGTCAGCGATGGAGGGGAGTCGATAGAGTTACGTGGAGTCGGAAGCAAATTTGGGGTTAATTGAGGTGGATTAGGGGCCTTTGTTCTGCGATCCCGCACAACCTAAAAACTGCCCTAGAGACTAGACCCCCCCATATTGCAGGGTGATTTCCAGGGGAGTCAACGCCCTGCCATCAAGTCAGCAAACTAGTTTACTTGAAGCCAACTGCTGGCCAACCACCGCAATTGCCGCTACCGATAGTTTCAAGCACGCTCTGTCCGTCCTTTCTGCTTACACCACCCTTCCACGACTCTTCCGCTTTCATGGACTTTTCTTTGGCTAGATCTTACAGTACAGTACTGTACTGTACTGCAGCTGGGCAAGGAAGCCCACGTCGGGCCTTTCACACCTTAAGTTGCCTTAGTGCTGGCCTATTTCTGGTTCAGTCGGATTTGCGGTACTGGAAACGGCCGCCACTCTACGCGTGGACTCTACTGTGGGAATAAAGGCAGACGGGCATAACATATCCCGTAATGAACCGATTTGTGTAACTCGATGATCTCTGGCTCTTACTGTACTGTACAGTACTAGTAAGAAGCCAGGCGCTCCTGAGCCGGTGCAAAGTGGCCATACCCCAAGGTCTCGGGCTGGCCTATGAGCGTTGCTGGAGTACGCCGGGAAACGGTATTTTAGGGACGACAAAAGATGCGAGCAGATCAGGGGGATGCCGGATCGTCGAGGCAGGTGGCGGCTGCCCCCCCAAGTCCCAAGGCTATCGACGCAGGAGGAATAGCAACAACTCACGAGGCTTGCTCTAGGTGGTACGATGCCTCGTGGCATTGCCGGGTGTTTAGTGGTTAATTTGTGCCACCAAGAGTTTTCCAAACATCAATCGCGGCATTAGAAACGGGTGTATTTTTACAGTACTATTCCACCCCCTTTGTAGTACTGTACAAAGGACCCGGACCTCCGACCATTGACCGTTTCCGCGGAGAGCCCAAGAAGAGAGAAAGAGAGAAAGAATTGTCCCTTGCATAGCATTATTGTACTACGTGTGTACATAAGTACTGTACCTCTGGCTACGACTAGGTGCTAAGACTGTAGTTCATCAGCACTCTTGAGCGCAAGGGACTTCAGCCAACCTATGGGCCACTCGTGGCCTTATTAAGCATGGCAGACCAAGCTTTACCTTACTGTGCACACGTTATTCTCTCAGCATTGCCGTCAAACAAGCATTCCTTGGAGCTTTTCACATCCTGCTTGTCCTGCTTCTCTGACCGAGGCAGCATTACACGGAGAGAAGGATGTGAGCCGAACTTCGAGAAGCACGCCCAGGGTGCCAGGCCACCAAGCCAGGCACACGATATCTACTGTTAATTTACTCAAGTTACTGTCCTGTTCTGTATTGTTCTGGATGCGGTAAGCGCTCAATGCTGGATTCACTACACTACGCTACACTAGTTCTTCGTCCCAACGACAACTCTCCACCACTCTGCACCAGACCCCGCGTGGCCCTGCGCAACCACCACCACTCACTTGCCTTCTGCAAGCTGTCTTGTGCCCCGAAAGGGTTTAACTTGCGTGCGGTGAATTACGTGCCCATGCCCCCATGCAAAGCGATCCACGATGCTCCCGACAAATAATACCAATGCGCTCTTGAACGATCCTAGCAGAGATCTGGCGGACAGGACTGTACAAAGCAACCAAGAAGGCGCGGCACACACACCCGCCGATTCTTCCCTCTGCCGAGTAGGATGGGCTTCCCGACCATGGGCCCTGCTTCTCTCTCATCCATGTATACGTACGCGTCCCAGATTCAGCAGAGGAGGAGAGACAGCCAAAATAGTCAATCGCCTACTTTCTACTGGCGCGAAGCGTTTTTTTCCATCTTAGACCCCGTTCTGGAATAATAGTCCGTTGAGAAGTCGCCAACTTGACGCATGGCCCGGCGTTGGTAGACGAGCAGCCGAGGGTCCTGCGCTTGTTGCTCGCTGAGTCGCTGACTTATCCCCCTGGCCGCCGGCGGGCTGCGAACCGTTCTCCGCCAACCAAAGCTCTTCATTACCACATCTGGGCTGGCTTACTTTCCGTAATGAAGACGGACCCTGGGGCTAGCCCACCTTAACTTTGGCCATGGTCACCCAAATCTAAATTTATCGTGCATACAGGGCCAACTTTATCGCAACTGTTTCTTCCTTTTCTAGATGACCTCCTGCCTCTAGAAGCAAGTTCGCTCGACGAGACACTCTTCGGGGCGGACCTGACGCGTGTTTTCTGCAGCGTCAATAGACTGCTCCTCCTGTCGACCAGGTCTAATGACCGCCAGGGCAACGTCATTCTCCCACCTCCTTCCCCACCATTCCGACGGAGAGCCAGAAAATTGTACAGTAAGTTGAGTTAATCCCAGGACGCCATCCACGACTACGGTAAAGGCAAACAAGGTTGTAACCAGACCAGCTATCTGGGAAGCTGGGGCTCATAGCAGCTCTTAAAGGATGACCATCGGCATTCACTACAACCTTCACGCCTCCCCCCATACCATCACCAATTCAAACGCTGGCCTTGAAAGTTGTTTCTTGACAGCATTCTTTGATCTCACGGAAAGGGGGCATCACCATGAATCGGCATGGCAGTGGAAAAAAGAAGAGTCGCATCCCGGACCACCTGCGCCGGCGTGCTCTGGTGAGCTGCGATCGGTGCAAGAAGAGAAGGGTCCGTTGTCTTCGGGCAGTGGGAAGTGATGCATCAGAGCCATGCCAGAGTTGTGTGGAGGTTGGTGCCGTCTGTGAATCGACCTTGCCTCGCAAGCAACGCATCTACGGCAGCGTTGAAACTCTCAGTATACGGTACCGCGTGCTCGATGCCTTGATTAAGGGTTTGTATCCAGACGAGGATACAAGTAATATTGAAACACTGCGTGCCATTGGCAAAAGTCACAATATCGAATTACCTACCACTAGCAGCCCGAGTGATGTGGAAGAAATGTTTAATAAAGACAGCATGCCCCATGTTGCCAAGCCATTGATTCCCTCTGCATCTTCCACCAGTCCTGGTGGTGCATCAGTCAAGAAGAGGTTTGATACACTCTTGGACGAGAGACTCGTTGCCACACCACATGGAACAAGCCATTACATTGGTCCTTCAAGCTCTTTCGGCTTCATGATTCGCTGTCGGAAGATGCTCTCTCGATATAATGGATTCTGCATGCAGTACGGACCACCTGATGAGCGCACAAGGGAACAGTCAGCATTCGCAGAAGCACGGCATAGCAAGGCACTCGAGCCAGAAGTGATGGATGATAAACAGAGGAGTGCAGACGATCCTTCACAGGCAGAGAGTGAACTGCCACTGCCCACCCTTACCCAAACTCTCAAGTCTAAGACTCACGATATGCCAAATATGCCAATTCGCCCTAGGTTTATGGAAGACAGCAATCCACCAATCAGGTTGTCTAGGGACACTCCATTCATTAAGTTTCTCCCTAGGAAAGATGTCTCCGATGCTCTTATTGGGGCATTCTTTGAGTACGTGCACCCAAACTTCACGGTCTTGCACCAGAACTCGTTCCTTCACCAGTATCGAACAACCTTTGTCGATGGGACAAAAGCTATCAAAGATGTAGAGCCTGGCTGGGCATGCTGTCTTTTCATGACACTTGTCTTTGGGGCTCAAGTATTCGAAAACCATGATAGGGAACAATTCACCAAACTTCAACGTCGATACCTTGATCTCGTCGAGGCTCGAGTCAACCTGCTGATCAGCTCAGGCAGCATCGCCAATTTGCAGGCGATCCTTCTCCTACAACTCTATCAGCACAATACCACTGAACGAAACACGGCCTTCATGATCCTTGGTTGCGCAAGCCGTATGGCTATGGCACTGGGCTTGCATCGTGAGGTCATCAATGCCGGATTCGGTCCCATTGAGCAGGAGTTGCGACGACAGATCTGGTGGACCCTTTATATCTTCGAACAAAATCAATGCACGATATTAGGTAGACCAAGTGGAGTTGACGATGTGGAGATCAATGTTAGCTTACCAGATGAAGAAATCCTCGGAGTGCGTGAGTTTGTTCCTCCTGACTATATGGACTTCTCTATCAGAATGTCCAGGATACAGGCAGAGGTTACGCGTCAAATATATGCTGTTCCAAGCAGCCCATATGAGTCTGGTGATTCTTCCTTGACGGCTCTCGCATATCAATACCTGCAAGAAGTAGATACGTGGGAGAAAGAATTACCACCACATCTTCGATTAGACAATCCCAACCTTTCGCTAAAGCATCAACGAGCTGTTATGCTATTGCACATTGCTTGCCTTCAAACACAACTCCTCATCACAAGGCCGTTCATATTGCGTAAAGTGAGTGTGCAGTTGGCTGCTTTTATAGGAGACAATACTCGTAACACTGCTCTGGATGATGATGAGCTATCTCTCAGTTATTCGTGTGGGACCTATGCTAAGAACTGTTTGGAGCTTTTGAATCAACTGGAGGCAAGGAATATTTTTAACGGAACAAGTTGGTTGGATGGGTATTATGTCTACCATTGTACTGTTATCCTATCAATTGACTTCTTGGCTCGTCGGAGGGACCAAGAAGATTGTATAGAAGATCTAAATCGCAAGCGCGAGGTCCAGTCTATTTACGAAGCCTTAAGGAGCATGTCTCTTGCTCCAACATACGCGATCCTTACTCAGATAGCCTTCCAATTTGCCGGCATAGTTAATGTCCTCCAAGAGCATCCCCAAAATGCTAGGTTTTTCCGGTCTTCGGAAGAAGCTCCGGTGCAACAGTTCACCATGATGGGACAGGCAGCCAGTGGGTCATATGATATCAAGCCTATGGGCACATATGAGGATATGGCCTCTTCTTTCCTGCAAACGGATCCTGTGGATATACCCTGGGATTTCCTGGGCGCTGATGGGTATTTGGGACCCTGGCCTGGAAATATGGCCTTTGGTACTGATCCAGCTACTGGGATCCCGTATACTCAGGCGCAGCAGCAGCCAGCAGTTTATGTCGGCGGTTATAATCCTAGTGGGGACCTATCTCTTTTGAAGGGCGCAACTGCAATGAATCCTAATAATGCATTTGTTAATTTTGGACAGATGTATGGGAGTTTTCCACCGACTAGTGGCCCTGGTCAGGCACATCTAGGCAGCAGGACCGTATAGAGTGTCCCAGATGGTGTCCCAACGAGAAGGTCTAGCCACGATAACAGATGTGTGACAACTTCTGATATCGTAAACTATGGTGTTAGTCACAGTACCTACCTGCGCAGCATGAGGAGATGCTTGGTACAGTTCTTAATACATGCTGGGGCCATAATTCGTAAGTCAAGGCTTCCATTGATCCTTGGAATTCTGATCTTCCTTCTAACACTCTCAATCGTAGCGTCGTTCAGTCTAATGAGTTGATGGAAGTCGGATCTCAGGAACCGTGAAGTAACTCGTAGATGATGCAAGAAGCATCAGTATCAAAAATATCCCTTCCAGGAACTTTTGTTGTAATCGAAGCTCGCAATCCACAATGAAATTCCAAATAGCCGGACCAACGGGCTTTTAATCCGACTCGGCCCATTTGGGATTTGGATAACGGATTTCGAATCAACCGAAATATTATGAAATTTCGGGAGTGCCGTTTACACGAAGATCATTGGTATGCGGAGGAAGTCTTTGGATAGTCTCGCCGATGGAAATTCCTCCAGTGAGCTTTCTCGAGATAAGGAGCCATTCTATAGGTGGTTTCTGGAATAAGACATCATGCCGTCTAGTTGTATGTCCGGTTGGGTAGCTTGTTGAATAGCTTCAACGTTGATGATTAGATAATGCATATATATAAAATTTATACCTTATATCTCCTCTCAAAATTCTAGTTCGCTCTCCATTCTAAGATCTCCGTTGCATATTAGTGACTTTGTCAGTTCTGTATACAGTCAGCCTCACAATGAAGTCGAGGTATCCCGCCTCAAGAAGCTTGTCCCATTTTTTGAATCCATCTCACCTCTTGAAATTCTTCCTTATATTTTCACATCCCTTTGGAAAGTACGAAAGTGCAACAGCAGAGGAGTGGCTTTGTCCTGTCTGAAGCATTGACTGATGTTGAACGAAGTTTGATGATCGTTCGTTGGAATTGACAGGACGGAGTGGTTGACCAATGATATTGCGATTCGGTAAGGAGTATTTCCGTTCCCGAGTTGTTATCCATTCCTTGTCCATTGGATACCATCGTTGTACCCATCATCTTGTCCTGTTGGTCAATGTCAGGTCGGAATTCCATTCTCAGTTTCATTCTCCGTGCTGTGGAATAGTCGACCTCGAAGTCCACGGTAGGCATTTCTCCAAGTGAACCCAATAGTGCTGCATAAATCTGAAGGTTTCAGGTGTGTTTGCTATACCAAATGATCGAGACCGTCATGTCACCCAACTACTTCTAGTTCCGTTTTTCGTAAGTGCTGATATACGGAGTCAATCGTTTCCACAGATCACCTTCCTTTTGTTAAAACTGATGGGTATTAACCTAGATCTCCTAGCAGTTCGAAGTAGTCCTTGCTGCAAGTTGAGACACCGAGAAATATCTTCGTGGCATATATAACGAATGAGCTTCTCCAATACACCGACTCCGAAGCTAAGGCACAGTCGTAGTTCCGTCCACAATCTAAGGAACCGGTGGTGGAAGATGAAGAGAGCCGTAGTAACGTCGAGCTACCTTGTCTACCTGTCTACCCGTAATGGGGGAATGCTTGGGCACCGTGAGTTTTGTTCCATAAGGTCATTTATCTGGAGATTCTTTTCCCCCTTTTCCAATCCTAAAATGCATAGGTCCCGCTATCTTGGTGCATGCCTCTTGCCGTATCAACTGTGGTGGACCAATGCTTAGCTTGCCAAGAAACCAAGGTAACATCCGGCGATTTGCTATATTTGATATTTAGGACACGTTGGATTCAACTTCCGGTGAGATCATCATGGAGGCAAGACATCTTTGTCTTAGAGAATCGGTGCCTTTTCCTCATCCTACTAGCTCCATGTACCAGGTGGTAGCTGGGTGCCGTTCCAACATGCTTCTTCCAGCATCCTGTCTTTTGCTAGGTGTAGTGAACTAAGGTCAGGGAGGCCAGTCATGCTTCGGTCGTTGGCACCAGTGTTCATCTCAACCTGAAGTTGGCGAAGTAAGGTAAGTGTGTTGGCTGGGTGAGTGCGTGGGTTATATAGGGCTTGCGGTGCGGAACTTCAGGGTGGAACTTCAGGGTACAGGTGCAGGAGCAGGTACAAATACGGTCCGCAGCGGAAGTAAAGAGACAACGTCGACCATGCCTGCTTACCTCATTTGGCTTCGCCCACTCCGGAATTAGGAAGAGGACATCCATGCTAAATAGGATGAGCTAGGATGAAACGGAAGGATTGATACGTATAAGAAAGAACGGAAGAACGAAAGAAATGGGAGAGCAGCAAAATGACATTATGACAGTTTGGCACAAGGCCCGCCTAGGCCTAACTCTAGGCAGCCCTCATTCTTCTTATTGTATCAAAAAGGGATCAGCTCTTTGCATGACCAAAATGGCCGATGATGCCGTGCTTGCAGCTAGGCACAGAGGAGAGACAGCACACCGATGGGGCAGATGCCGTCTCAATAGCAGAGACAGAAGTGAGAAGCCAAGATAAAGTGGCTCCCCCTCCTGGGTTGGTCTCTGGATGTACCGAAACAGGTGTGACGCTACTTGCCCTGGACACCGACGCTATAGGTTGCTATTCTTGCGTCTTAGGGACCCTCTGCCCGCCTGGACTTGCCCCTCACTGATGCTCTACCTCCATCCAATTCGACTCTCTATTTTCCGTTCGTACTTCCATACCTCTTTTACCGTGGCGCCAACTCTGCGGATTTCATAATTAGACTTTCCTTCCGGGCCCCGTAAATTGCATTTAAGACGCTACTGTTTTATTAACTTTCCGGATCCCACAGGGAAAGCTGCAATATACAGTAGTACTGCAGTACTACTCCGGAGGACTACCGGCGCCGAACCCAGCACTTATATCCGAAAGCTTACGCATTTTCCACGCGTTTAGATACCTTGTTCTCATCCAATATCCCTCCCGAGACCGGCATTCTCCAGAAAAGCATAGCAAAAAAATCAAAAACTATAATAATCTTTACGTGTACATGGGAAGAGGAATAAATGGTAAAAAAAATGATGTGATTGAGCAAATGACTTGGTAGCGGATCTATCCATCCGCGTCTCCTCCCACCCGGAAGGACGACACAAAACAATGTTTTGCGGATGCATGCTTTCGTATCCCTCTCTCTGCCTGTATCGTCTCTCTCTCTCTTTTTATCTCCATCTATCTATATCTCTCTATCTTTGCTTTGCTCCATCTGGTATCGCCGAAGTGATGGTGTTCGGTGTACATGTACATATACAGCTAACTTACATACCGTCCATTCTAAGCAGCATAATAAGCTTCTAAACGTGGCCACAAGTTAGAATACCCCCTTCTTCTTGTACAAACACGTAGTCCTAGGAGTATTGCCATAGCCACCCATGATGAATCAACTAACTAATGACTCGGCTCCGATGTTTTCGCTACGGGAATATTTAACTTATCGCCGCTTTTATTCCGCTCCGCTGGGCCCCATTCGGAAAGCTGTTGCCGATGGAAGCCCTAATCTACAGTGGCTACGGCACCTTTTCCTTCCTTATTTAACTAATTATCTGTTCAAGGACAATGACACGTCCGATCGCCGAGACACGAACCCATGTTTTCATTCTTAGCCGCTTTTGGGTTTCCGTCCTCATGGTTCTTCTAACCCAGGGAGAGTTAGGGCAAAACTCTTCGTATTCACCGAAAGTAATACGGGACGATAAGTACCAATCTTTCTAGATCCCTGAGACCAGTGTCCGCATTAGTGACCAATATTGACTACAACATTCGACAAGTACAACTTATGACGGAAGTATTCCGACAGGCCTGTGCATGTATGAGACTTTACATTCGTTGACGTTTGCTTTTTACCCTTCGTCAATCAAGCTAAGGCACTTATGTGGTTAAAGTAACTATAAGCGAAGAGGTGACGGATGTTCCATTTCTCAGATAAGAGAGACGATTAAGAAGGAATGAACCAAAAAAGGGCAAAAAAGGGCTTTCAACTTAAGTGTAATTGGAATCGAACGCGTACCATTGCGCCACTGGTCTTGCTCCATTGCATTTGCCTTTTCTTTCAATTCGGTAGATATAATATTCTCAAGTTCGAGGTAACTATCGGTACCGTACACGTTCTCGGTACCGAATAGTATGCTTAATTTCCTTGTTGCATCGTGAGGTTGTTGCCTTTTTTATGCTTGGCATCCGACTTGCCCTCCTTTTTGGGAGTAAAGATGTGGGGATATGTGCTGATTCTTCTGGGTTGGGATGACTGGATTTTGATGGCGGTGACAAGCGTCGTGTCATTGTGAAGATGTTTTGTTGCAAACATACGTAGGAGCGTACGTCACCTCACCCCCTTTATCGGAAAAAATATACGCGGCACAATAAGGAGTACGAGTTGTTCTGCGAGGGGTAAAGGGTAGGCGGGTAGAGTAACGATAAAACGATGGCTTTCATATTTGCCAGATGAGTAGATCCCTTACGCCTGTAATCTCACATTACCTTATTATGTAGCTGCTGGTTTAGTAGTTAACTTAGTTAATCTTTGAGGACGAAGATGAGAGAAATGTCCGCGTCTGTGTCTGTGTAAGAGTATCAGCATGTCTGAATGTCACATTTGCCAATGATAATGAGGAATTGAATATCCATGAGAATAGTTTTCTACTGCTTTGAGCTGCAGCTACAGGTATCCATCGGTGAGATCCGCAAGAAAAAAGATATGTGACAAGCCGTGAAGATGTTTCCACTCATCGCTTCAATATTGAACAACCACCAAGACCTCCCTGAACACGCAAGCAATTACGCAAACATAATAACCCTAGACCCCTGAACCCGCCGGTCTTCGGACGAGACACATACACACCCCCTCCACCCCAAATACATNAAAAAAAGAAAGAAAAGGAAAAAATGTTCAGATGGGGGAAAATATGTGCATCTATAGAAAACGCCTTCTTTCCCATGTATAGGTCCCAGCCCAGTTATCCCAATCATTCGTTGAACCGTAAATTCCTGTTTCCTATACTCCGCATGAATTTCCCTCTGCTTTTTGTCGAAACGCCATTTTTTATATCACGTACAAAAGATTCAAGATCGAAGATTTGTAATTGTTTGTTGTTTTTGAGTATTTGCAAAAGATTGGCTTCAATCTGCTGCTAGCCGAGCAAAATGCTTGCTCCAGATCCAGCCCACTGTATCTGTGGGATCATCTTGGTTTTTGGCAAGCCATAACTCACCCTTTTCGCCAATCACATCGAAAATCTGCAGCATTGTTAGTTTAGTACTTCGTGGGTAAAATAAATAGGGACACTCACCTCGCCAGCCTGATACGTTAAATAAGGATAACCGGCTTCTGATTTGGTCGCTGCGATGTTAAATTCGAATAAGCTGGCTGCTAGGTACAAGACATTGTAGCCGCCAGAGATATTGCGATCGTGAGAAGATGCCCTAGATGATCGTTGACTGCTATCTTCAGGTCCATCAGAAAGAGGCATAGCAGAGTGGAAAATCCCAGAATATGGCCTAGAGCTTGCCGTGTGAGGAGGTCCGTCAACATAGTGCGAATTATAAGTCGATCCGGATTCGCGACGGTATTGTCCATTGAAATCAGTACTGATACGAGGATTTCCAACGTCTGAGGTGTAACTACGTCCAGTGCTAGGCCTACCCATACTTGAAGCTAGGGAAGGGCGTCCCGGGGAGGGTTCTGGATTCGCAGGCGATCCCGAACTAGAGCCAGACCGGGCATGTGGAGATGGTCCTTGATACGACACCGGAGGAAGGCCAGGGTTGCTCGCCATCATGGTTGCAAAGTTGAATTGGCCACTGAGTCGCTTAGCAAAGTCAGGGGTCGGGAGACTTGGTGACTTGTCGCTGGTAACGGAAAGTCCACGAGGGCGGGTAGTCAAGTTCGATGGCCGAGGCTTGGACCTCATGGATTCGTCGTCTCTAGTAGATTGCGAGGCCCGAGCGCTCATATTGCTCTCTAGGAAGGTGCCATTAACGATGCCAAATTCCTGAGCTCGTGCCTGGACGTATTTGAAGTCGCGGTTGAACATGGTGACGATATCAGATATGTTCTTCGGCACCTGGCTATCCTCAAGGACTACCCGAACTTTGTCTTGCCATATGCTGTACCATTCAGTCTGAAGGTGGATAAACTGAATGAGGCACATGTTGCCGACTTTTTCTGTGAGTTGAGATAATTTCGGTAGTTCAAACTTGAGCGTCTCGTTCAGAGCTTCATACTGGTCGATTAGCTCCTTCAGCTTATCATCAATTTTCTTTCCTGAACTTTTAAGTGACAAGGACTTCTCATAATCAAGACGTCTTTTCGACCTTTTCTTCATGGCAAGACCCGGTGGACCATACGCTTGGATTACTTGCTCAAAGGGCTTGATCACACGCTTCCGGACATTATTTACCTGAGGACTCGTTAGCAAAAAGTATGCATTGCTTAATAGTGAAACTTACATGATCTTCTAAGGCAATCGTACCCATATCCCTCATCGACATATTGAATCGGGCCCACTTGCTCTCGAGTTCGGGATATGGGCTTGCACTCATCCTCATGATAAGCTCCATGGCGGAAAGATAGCGTAGAAAATCGGTGACATAAGTGCTGACCTGCCGGGTATAGTATTCAACATCTCGCAGAACCACTTGTAGCCTCAGGTAGTCATCACCAAATTTCTCATGGAGTTTTTGGTAGCCTTCGTCTTCTGGGGGTCGATTGCTGCTGGACAGCTGAAGTTTCTCGGCACGTCGACCGAATGCTTTTGCGAGACCAGATCGGACGTCCGATTCTTTGCGTTTACGGTTGACGATCTTTCCCACCATGTGTATTCGTTTCTTCAGATCATCAATATTCTTAAGCAGCCTTCCTAATTCATCGCAACTACTCTTTAAGGCACCATGATCCGGATGATCCGTAGGTGTACACTCGTATATCTGATGAAGAAGCAGCTGATAGCGAGTAATGCGTTGCACCGGCTTCACAAGAAGGGCATCAAGTGACCATGCCGCGGTGAGATCCTTTGCAACGAGATTACACTCATCTAGCCATACCTTGACAGCACCGTCTTCTTGCAAAACTGCTAAGCGGGAGCTTGCAACTTCGCTGTTTTTAAGGAAATTGGTGTATACTTCTTGCATATTTGCAAGATGCTTGCCAAAAGTAGCGCCAATGAAGGTCTTCCGGTCCTTTGGCTCATCAGATTCCTCAGTCAGGGTACCAGCCATGGAAAACCTTTCTTCGGCTGTCGAAGATGTCCCAGTTGTGGCGGTTGTTACTCGGCTTTGCCTACTCCTGTTGCTTCGAGAGGAATAAACGCTCGAACTCGCTGACTTCAGTTCGTCAAGAAACATAGTCGAGAAAATCACGACTTCGTCAGTATTCCTGAATATTGCTCTTATGTCATCTGCGTCAAGCTTGGGGCATGCCTCTGCAGTACCTTTGTAGATTTCTTCAACCACATTCATATCCTTCAAATACACGGATTCCGTATCGAGTAATTCCTTAATGAGCATGCGTCGCTTGAATAGGCGCTTCGTCTCCTTTTCAACAGCTTTCCTTTCCTCCTCGGTCTCAGGAACTGGTTTGGGAGAAATACCATCAACAAACTGGGTAGCGGAGACGTCTTCCAACGATATTTGTGTACTAGATCTTGGCGTTGATAATGAGCCTCTTAGAGAATATATATCATCACTGTCTCGCCTAGATTCCGGATCGTGGCTTGTGCGATAAATGCTGGATGGAGGTCGCCTATTGTAGAGACTAGGAGGAGGCGACATCTGAGTATGATAGACCGGTGACATCTCACTAAATTCTTCCTGTGGAATGGGTGGCGGAGAATGGTCCGGCCACATTGGAATAACATTGGTATTGTCCTCAGGAGACTCATCTGAGAAACCCAACCCGAGACCTTCACCAGTTACTAAAGGTGGAAGTTGTTGGAAATTAGGGAGATTAAAGATTGGCGTATCAGTAGAGACGTTAGGCGATGGTCGAGGACTGTAGGAATCTGGCTTGGGTGGGAGTTCAGGTGTTGGCAGTTCTTTAGGCGGCGGTGATGGCCTCCTTGTAGTATCAACATACTCCGTGTTCTGAAGGGGATATTGGTAATCTCCATAACTAAGAGTACCTTCCACCGTATGTACAGTCTCGTCTGTCCAGCTCGATTGTAGACTTGGCCGATACACGCGAGGCGCTAGATAGAGCCCACTGTCCTGGTAGAGGCTACTATCCTGATATAGAGGTCTGCTAGTATCTGGGCCACTGGCACTTGTATCTTCTAAAGCCTCTGAGCCATCGGATTCCATATCTGTTAGAGGGGTACCCGGATAATCTTGGCCACCGACACTCCCCACTGATGATGGTGCTAGAGCGGTTCGTAGCATAGGTAACTCTAACCGAGGGGCGATTTCAGGAAGTTGATTTGGATATTGGTCGATTTCAGGAGTAATCGGGAACATACCGGGTACATCACCCTCAGTCAAAAGATTCTGGTGGCTAGCTTCATGTACGTCTATATCTTCATCTTCAATGGTTGTTGGGTTTGGAGAAACCTCATCATCAGGATATCCCCTTTGAGTGTCAGCGTTGGAAAGTATTGGAGATGCCAATTCTAGGTTATTAGGTTCTAGTATCGTCGTAGAAACTGGTTCATTATAGGAATTATCTTCTGGTTCTTTATACAGGTTTTCTTCGGTTTGTTGGTTGAGGTCACTCGGTGGTGGCGATGTTCTAGTGAATGCTGTAGCTGTTGGTGTAGTCTCAAGGGGTGGCGAAGTTGTCTCTGCTGTATCTAAAAGGATTTGGATAGAGCCGCTGAATTCTCCACTATAGCCTTTCTGAGAAGACAATGTATCTGTGGTCCAGCCATTGAGCCCTGTAGGCTGCGTGGAGTGTCTGATTGGAGGGAGACTGATTTCTGTTGGCACGTGACTAGGTTGCGGTGCTTCTGTTTGAGGCTCGTTCTCAATTTCTGTAGCAGTATTTGAAATCGCGGAGGGCGGAGCTTCGTCGTCATCCACCACATAACTCCCTGGAATCCCAAGAGTTGGAGAGTCATCGGTAATAAAATTCGGACTGGTTGCAATAACATTAGATACGCTTGGCTTGTGAAAGGATGTCGATAGATGTAAATTTGGACTCATTTCTGCCGGCGCTGGATTGGACCGTTCAGGGGCAGCAAGAGCATCTTCAGATGCCGCCATTGGTTCAGTCTCTGCAGTCTCTACCTTTTCAGCAATACTAGCAGCAGCTTCTTCATTCTTCCGCCGCTCATTGAGACGCCGTAAGTTCGCGGCGCGGATTTCTCTCTGTTCACTCTCGTGGATTGATTTGGTATAGGCCCTCTGGATCCGCTCACGCCGAGCGGCGAAGTCTACCGGACCAGTGATGATCTTCCTAGGTGATTTTGGCCCAGAATTTGAGAGGTTCCTTGTTAGTCTCATCCCACTCTTCGTTTCTTTTTGTAAAGGAACCCCATCCGCAGGCCTCTTCGAGCTGTAATTTACCGCGGATGAGACGGGCTGACGGGGCCGAGAGCTTCGAAGAGGGGGAGACAGTTTAGGCGGAGGAGCAGATATGTAGGCTTTGAGACTGGCGTTGGTAGGATGCAACTTCTCGGGAGCCTTGTTCCTTCCCCTTGGTGAACGACTGGGTGTCGCCGCCCGGCTACTAGGAGCCCATGGGCTTGGGTCAGGTTTTCGCAGTCTAGAACTAGAGCTGGGTCTATTAGCGTAAGGCGAATTGGCACGTGACGAAGGGTTCGACGAGTCCGAGTGATAGCCGAGTCTAGTTGCAATAACAGGTATGCGGGACTGAGAAGGTACCGTAGTTGACTTATCGCGGTCGTCCGAAGCGGGTCGAGGCGGAGGTGAAGTTTGTGGTGGTTGAAAGGTGATCGGGTCAACGCCATTCATTGTATTCACCTTTGAATCTGCGAAATCACTATGGGCACGGTTATGCACACTCTTCATGCGCGATCTATACGGATCAATGTCATCTAGCGTAGGAGCGACGCCCAAATACCAGGCAGTCGGTGACGATGGAGATACATCCGCATCGGATTGTCTTCGACGGCGGGTCCAGGTGGGAGGATGTAAATTGGAGTCTGAGGTTCTGCGAACGGCAGTACGCGGTATACCGTATGCTATGCTTTGCGATTCCCGTCCTGTGGATACAATCTCACCAAATAAAGGCCGCCTGGTTTGGGGAAGGGATGATAGTGGGGGTGTTGCGGCGGCGGCTGGGGAAAGGTTAGTCATTGACTTGGACGCGTGAGCCATGCTTCCAGAGAACCTTCGTGGTCTCGTATCTCTGGATGAGCTTGATGGAGGTTTGCTCGGTTGTCGCTCTTCAACTGCGAATCTGGTTCTATGTGTGGGTTTCGTGTTTGAAGGTACACTTCTGGCCGGTCCTGATTCCCGGGACACCGATCCCGTGGCAGACCGTCCGACGGTATTCGAAGTCTCACCAGCTGTGCGTGTTGAATAGGCAGAGCGGCCTTTCGAAGATCCCACTCCACTCGAGGGGGGATCTTTTGTGATGGTCGTTCGAGGTGTTGATTTGGTGCTAGCCGGCTTTGTCCTGCCACTATTTGGATCGAAACGCTTCACCATATCTTTGACACTGGATTGTGGTGGCGATCTGCCATATCTATCTGATGTCGGTGTAGATTTCGCATTATTCGACGCCGTTGTTGTTGTTGCTGCTGCTGCTGCTGTCCCCTCTTCCGCACCTAATGAAACAGAACGATACGATGGTTTGACCGCTGCCTTCCGTGACGCAGATACCGGAGGGTGCTTGGGGGTTGCGCCATTGCTGTTGGATCTGAGAGAGGTGGGATTCGATCGAGTGGTTTGCGAAATGGGAGACATGGCGTCCCGACCTACATCAGGTTGAGTGTTCGAAGATTGCACGCCTCGATAGTCTCGGTAGAAGTCATCTGGGTCCTCGATTCCACCTAATCCACCACCAAATCCATGTGTCGTGGCGGCCTGCAAGTTCGCCGTCGTCAAGAATGGCAACTTGGGAGGGACCACGGGAGACCGCAAATTGGAATCTGGCAACGTTGCAGCGTCGTAGAGATGTTGAGGCTGCTGGCTCCGGTCGGGGGATTGAGAGAGCAGGCGCCTAGAGTAGAAGTTCTGGTCTGCGTTGATACCGCTCTCCATCGTGCCGAAACATCGATCAGGCTCGAGCTCTAGAAGGGGTTGCGCGCGGTGGATGTTGATCGCTCACCGATCCATGTAGTTGTCTGAAGTTGTGGCAGTTGCTGTGTGGACCTCTGACGTGAGTGGTCGTCGCGCGTTTGAAAGCCCGACGTTGTCAGTGCATTGAGCAGCCCTCGTCGCTTGGTTGAACGACGTGGCGGTGCGGGCGCACGAAATCACAAACGGTGAGAGGAGGGCCAGTAATGAAAAGGAGTCGAGTGGTGATTGATTGATTGATTGATTGATTAATTGTTGTCGTGCCGCACTGGTGCCGTGGGGGATAGATAGATGGATGTATGTATGACGTGCTGTTGTTGGCTTTAGGGCACAAAAAGGGTTTTTGCAGTTCTTCTTTTGTATCGTCAATTGTCTTTCGAGGTCATATGTTAAATAATTATTATGCTGGATCAGTCTGGGGAGCCATAAGCTGCTTACTTGCTGCTTCCTGGTAGAGTACGGTACGAGAACTCGTATTAACTTACGTGTGTGCAGAGGTACCTTTTTGGCAGACAGCTTTTGACGCTCCGCCATTCGCAGCGGATCGGGGCGTTAATTTAGTCGGCTAAAGGAATCGCTAAGACAAGACAACCTGCACAGAGTCCAGTCATCAGGGGTTGGATCAAATGTTTGTTGAGCGCCGAAAGATGCTTTGGCCGCGTGCGATATATGATATGATTCGTGCTGTGGTATCCGTACTTCCTGATATTCCTGAACTGTACAGTAAAGCAGTTCTGCGGCTAAAAATAATAAATAGTTGGGGAAAAGGGATGCTGGATTCCATTGGTAGTTGAGCATTCCAGCACGTGATTTCGCGACTGATAAGGCTGTGGAGGACGCCAGAACTGAGACCCAGACGCGATTGATCGACGCGATGATCACCAAACAAGCTTGCCTGTTGCTAGTATCAATTAGACATCCGCTTTACTTCTCCGTCACAATTGGTGGATTGACGACCTCCACAAACCTGTATTTGGACATTTCTAACCAAAAGAGACAATGGCGTGAATGGTAGCAATTGTTTCTGAGAGCGGCAGTTAGCGAGAAGCTGGATGTGAGAGTTGACAGTAGATTCCAAGTCCTTTGAGGTCTTGCTGAAATCAACTAAAATGGGTGGAAAAAGAAAGAGAAAGAGGCCTTGTCACCTCACCAAAGATGCACCCGGCGAGAAGTGTCAGAGAATTGGTCCTGGCTCGGCCCCCAAAGATCCCCTGGTGAAGCAAGCCGTCCTTGCGATATACTACCCAAAAGTGTGCACACTAAGGGAGTATTTGATATCTAAACTTCCCCCTGGTTCCAAGATCAGGCGGAAGAAGATCTTGTCAATTGGTCGCCAGTCAAAGGCTGGCTCTGAAGAAGAACATGCGTATCTGGCGAGCTTCATGGACAGGTGCTTGGTTGGGGTCTTGCAGAATGCCGACGTTTCAGAAACTGAGCGCCTAAAGCAGTGGGCTACCTTTTCACAGAGGGGAGAAAATTCTGTGTCTGGGTTTGCTGATTATAGCGGTGCTACGTCTTTCTCTCAACCAGAAGTATGTCCAACTATCTCTCATCTTCGCTTTGTCATGTATACATACGCTTGGTTGCTTTCCCTCACTGCGTTCTAACCAGTTGTAGATTGTGGACTTCTGCATTTGGTTACTTTTTGCTAAGACACCCTTCGGATACAAAAACAATCATTTACTATGCAAAGGATTTCGAAGAGATGTCAGTTCATTCTCTGTGCAAAGAGGCGAGTTCCCGACATCCGCTCTTCCAGGAATTGTCTCTACATATCCAAACAGTAATGTCACGGCTATCAAAGCTGCACCATGGACTAAGCTTCTCCCGCTTATGGGGAAAGATTGTGAGAAGACAATGATTGACCTCATTTTGGACTGTGGTATATTTGTTCCTGTTGAGAGCAGCCGTGGTAGTTACTTTCAATTGAGTGGTATGCCGTTAATATGTTTTGTACCCGTCTGTCTAGCCTTGTTATAGTCATTAATGTTGCATAGGAAAACCTCTTGGTGATCTTTCACCCCTGCCACAAGCCTCTGTACGAGATCAAACTAGCTCCTGTTCAGGAGGTACTGTAAGACCTACTGTGACTCCAGGTTCAGAGTCGAATACAGATCATACCCCTGCAAACATCATCTTTGTTCGGAGTAGGATATTATACGCTCGTGCTGCTTTAAATTCACGCAGAGAGGTTAGTTTTGGTCTACGGCATATACGTAAGAAAGTCACTCAACCCCCTTTTGTATTCTTTACTAATAACTCAGATGCCCTAAACCGATATCGATTGAATCCAGTCAGCCATAATTTGATTGCTGAAGATACAAAAGATAAAGGGCTAGAGTTACATGGACAACGACAACAATCTACGATAATGTTGCTGATGTATATATTTCCACGACAGTTTGGTTTGCATAATGTCTTTACATCCGTTGTGGATTATAGAGATACCGCCCAGCAGTTCCAAGACTACACTTTGAGGGAAGAGGAAATTGATGCCAAGTTCAGAAGCCAGAATTTGCCACCGTTATCTGTGAAAGTCCCCAAGAGACTACGGGGTAAACCATCGGATCTAGTGGAGAAGTTCCAAAGTCTGCATAGAAGATGTCCATATAAGAAGCTTCTTGAATACTACTGTCCAGTAAGCAATTTATCCCTTGAATGATCCGTCCATGTTTCTTAACAAGAATCTAGGCATATAGTAGATATACAAATCATCCATGTTTACTGGACGAAGGAGAAATGAAATATACGGACTCGACCAGATTTGAGACTCAATTACATATGGATGGAGTTCCACAGGCACCCACGTCCTCAAGCCCCATCCAGGTACGCGCTCGGAGTCCTCCTGTGATGGACCATGCAACACCAATCTCTATGGTCACTGCTTTTTGTTGCGCTGTACTGGCCAGACTTGTCCCGAGGTCTTTTTGGGGGAGTGGAGATGTAAAAGCCCACAATGAGCGAGTATTCTATCGAAATGTGGACAGGTTTATCCGACTGAGAAGGTTCGAGACTCTGTCGCTTCACGAATTGGTACAGTCCATGAAGGTAAGAAAGTTAAATTTACCTACGATTGACAGAGTGACTCTAATCTCCGCCCAGATTTCCAGCCTGGAATGGCTGCAGCTACCGAACTCTAGACAAAAGATGTCGAAATCAGATTACAATAAACGATTAGAGATTTTTAATGAATTCATCTATTATGTGTTTGATTCAGTCTTCATCCCACTAATCCGAACAAACTTTCATGTCACCGAATCGAATGTCCATCGATACCGGCTTTTCTTCTATCGGCATGATGTGTGGAGACAGCTAACAGAGCCTAGCTTACAATCTTTGAGACTAACAATGTTCGAAGAAGTCGAACTAAAGGAGGTTCGAAAAATTCTAGATTCACGAACGCTAGGATTCAGTCTGATGAGACTTCTACCAAAGGCGACAGGGATGAGGCCAATTATGAATCTAAGGCGGAGACAAATGAAAAAAGTACGAAATGGAACCATTCTCGGTGCCAGTATAAACTCATTGTTAGCTCCAGTTCATGATGTACTAGCCTTTGAGAAGGTAGGATTTCCTCCCCCTGCACTAGTGCCCGACTAACTGTCATAGACCTCGAGGCCAGACCGTCTTGGATCAAGCTTGTTTTCTGTTGGCGAGCTATATTACAAGCTCAAACAGTTCAAGGATAGTCTTGCGGGCACGAATCAGCCACTTTACTTTGCCAAAGTTGACGTACAAGCTGCTTTCGATACAATTCCACAGGCCGCTGTTATACATTTAACATCAAAAATTCTATCTGAATACGACTACTACATTTCCAAACATGTTGAGATGAAACCTGCAGATAACTCGCGTGGAGAGAGAGGTACTCAGGTAGCAAGTAAACCTATTCGAAGATGGAGATCTCTAGCCGGTGCTCTAAGCGACGTCCTCAATTTCAAAGAGAGCCTTGAGAGCAAGCTGGCGGTAGGAAGGAAGAACACAGTGTTCGTTAGCAATATTGTTAACCTTTCTAAATGCAAAGATGAGCTACTGCAGCTTTTGGAAGAACATGTCACTTGTAACATGGTCAAGATTGGGAATAAGTTCTATCGGCAGAAGGAAGGAATTCCTCAAGGATCCGTCCTATCCTCCTTCCTCTGCAATTACTTCTACGCAGACCTTGAAGCAAATCATCTTTCATTTCTGCAAAATGAAAATTGTCTCCTCCTCCGGCTGATTGATGATTTCCTTCTTATCACGACAGATCGTTCACATGCCAAAGACTTCTTGCAGAAAATGCATCAGGGCTTCGCTGAGTATGGTGTGAGCGTGAATCCCAACAAGACATTGACGAACTTCGAAGTCGCCATCGATAACAATAAGGTTCCAAGAGTTGTCGATAGGCACAACTTCCCGTACTGTGGGATCTTCATCAACCCAAAATCATTGGAGTTGTCCAAGAATAGAGAGAAGAAAGGGGATACAGGTCAGTATTTTTTCCCCTTTGCTATACGGCTATTGGAATATTGGCTTAGAAGAAGTAGCAATTGTAGATTCAATTACAGTAGAATTTTCGAGATCGCCTAAGAGGGTATTTTATAAGAAAGCACTTAGTAAGTTCGCATCCTTCTACTGGTCTACTGAATGGCAAAACTCTAACCTCGATAGACGCATTCAAAATCCAAGCACATGCCATGTTCTTTGACACATCATTGAATTCGGTCACGACGGTACTCTCGAACATTTATTCAGCATTCATTGAAACAGCAACCAAGATGTGGGCGTATGCTCGCTGTTTGCCTCTGCGAAACCAGCCGAGCCCAAAGTTGGTCATCAGTATGTGCCCGTGAGCTTCCTATCTATGGAGGAATCAAGGACTAAAGGTGTGTTACAGAGACTATTCAGGACCTAATTAAGCTGGCATTTTGCATATTGAGGAGTAAAGGAAAGAATGAAAAGAACAAGGGATATAGATGCGGGGTGAGCCGGGCCCAGGTTGAATGGTGAGTTTTTCCAGGTGCATTAAGGATAGACGGGGTTAGAAAGCTGACGTTGCAAAAAATCGGAAGGCTGGCGTTGAATGCCTTCAGGATAGTGCTCGTAAGACGACAGAGTAAATATGGTCACACGATTGCGTGGCTTAATGAGAGGATTGCTAGCATGCGAGCAAGTCAATATGAGGCGTGTGAACGAATGGAGGGGATTATTCGAGAGCGGCGGCGTGTGTAGAAGGACGGAGGGTATATCAGAGTATTCGTGGGGATGATAAGAGACAGATAACTAGCTTTCCTCGATAATACCAGCCTTCTATACGTAAAATAACCAATACCGGTATTGTTGTGAATATGATAGCAAAGAGATAAAGTCCCTGTACGCCAATGGACCCCAATCTTCCGCAAGTTATTTCGCTCGGGGTCCATCGAGCCAATGATAGATCACGTGGATAGGCACGAATAGGGTATCCAAGATGCAGCCACAATTCCCCAGCCTCCCGTCCGGCGTCATGAAAAGTCCAAGAAAGAGGAGTGCGCAGCCACAACGAGTCAGCGCAAAAAAACCAAACCAGTAAGTTTATCCAGCAAACAAAAAGATGATTGATTGCATGGGGCCGAAAACCCAACCCAACCCCCTCAGGCAGCTAGTCAATCGTCAGCCAAGAATCAGCGAGCGAGAAAGAGAAGATGTCGAGAGACACGGGTCGGGGTGTCGGGGCCAAAAAAAAAAGCTTCCATGAAGCAGCTATCTTTTAAGACAAAAATCCTGCTTGCAATCCATGTCTCGCCTCCCCCGAAAATTCTTGAATTGAAAAAGTTTAAGCAAATGCATCAATTGGGTAAAAGGTCGGCGATAAGCTCAGCGATAAGTCAGGGATACATGGGCGGCGGGGGGATTAAGGTAACTTAACTTGATAAATTATTACTGTAGTAGGAAGATGTTGGAAGATTGACTTGGACTAGAATGGGAAGGGCAGAAGGATGATCCGCGGGGTGGGGAGTGGAAGGAAAAGTGATATGCGAATGAATGGTTCCGATGATTNAAAAAACCTTGGTCTTTTTTCGCAAGTCTTGCCGTAAAACATTTAAACTGTCTTAGAAATAAGTTTAAAGATTTTAACGTTAAAAAGTTATATTAGAAAGTAAATATAAATATAAAAAAAGAACGGTAATAAAGTTAATATTAAGTTCACGAAAGAGGTTAACCAGAGAGAATTTGAAAGAGCTTAACGTTTACCATAATGATTGATCATGTAATTATGCATATCGTTGACGTATGAGGGACGATCTGTCAAGCTGTTTCGCATTGAGCTGGAACGATGCCGTCGATGATGATTTGATGTACAGCACAAGCACACTACATTACTACATTACATTGTACTTGTAATACTGCTGCTGTGCTGTGCTTTGCTGTGCTGTATAATAATCAATTGATGACCGTGAAGGAGATATATATTATCAATCAATCAACCCCAGCCCCCTTGGGCGACTCCATCCAATCTCTCCCCCCCCCTGGCCAGCAAATCTGCAATTTCTTGGACGACCCGCTCGCAGCCAGTCAGATGCTCGGGTTCTGGCCGCGCTGATCGCTGGGATGAGGAGGAGTGCGGTAACTTTATTTCTGCTTCTTTTCTCCCAAGCACACACACACACCAGGGAAGACTTCATGATTGATTCATTTTAAAACTCGAAAGGAAGCTGTACAGTTGGAATCAGTCAGGAACAGCAGCACGAGGTAATTAATTAAGTAAGTAGGGCCACCGCTGAGTTGTGCTCTGCTGTTGTGCCTCCACCACCACCACCACCAACCACCAACCACCCCCGACCACACCACCACCACACCCAGCGCGCCAAAAACAGGGGCACCGACCAAACAAACGCCCACGTCCATCGTCGTCTGGGCTCTGCTCTGGCTCTTGCTCTGCTGCTGCTTCTGGGCTCGGCCGCTTCTCTCTTCCCCCCAACCCAACTTCCTCCTCCACATCCACGTCCACCGTCCATAATAACCAACTTCCGTCATCGTCATTCTTTTGGGGATCTGGTCTTGCTCTTGCTCGTGTCTTGATCTTATTTTTCTTCATTCATCCACCTTCGTCCTTCGTCCTTCCTCCACCCTGCGCTGCAGCTCGATGCTCCCCAGCTCTTTCTGCACGTCGGAATAATATTAACCTTCTAATTTTACGCTCGTTTCACCACCTCCATCCCTACCCTCCACGCTCATTCTACTCGGACGGCCGCTCTCGCTGGCGATATCTACATTACAAAACCAAAGAGCTACATCCATTCGTTCAATTCGAAAGAACCTTCCTGCTCTCTTACAGGAAATAAAAATAAATAAATAATCAGTCAACCATCATCATCCTCATCATTCCCCGTGTTAAGGCCGTCCACCACGGACAAGAACCGTCATATTGGCGACGTTACGAAGAGCTTCCGTCTCCCGCTTCTCTCCTCCGCCCGAAGATGCTATGGCGGTGGCATACATCGACGATGCAGAAACCCACTCGCCCGGTTCTCCTCCCGAATTGACCAACTCTAAATCTTCCAAATCGTCTTCGTTCCACTCCTCCTACCAATCCGACGACAACAGTATCCTGAACGATGCCAGCCACTTCGAGGACATCGGCCTAGATGACGATACCCGCGCCGAGAGGGAAATTGGCGACTTCCCCATGAAAACTTCCGCCCAGCCCTACGCTCCTTCCTTTGCCAATGATTTGCGAGCGTCAACGCGCGACCGGAAACGCGCCCCCATGGCCGCAACCCAGGGAAATCGCCAGCAGAGGGAGCTGACCGCCGCCAAGGGACGACCTCCCTATCCGAGTCTGCGAGGTCAGGTCAGAGGCACCACCGTGGACGGGCTGGGCTTGATGCCCTCACACAGTGCTTCGTCTATGTCGCGCCGCGGCCTGATGAGCTCGAGCACACCATCTTTACATTCCATGAGACGCAATCGAAGCACCAGTCCGCATGTGCTCCCTAGTCCTAGTTATATGTCCGCCGCTACTCCAAAAACCCGCAGATTAAGTTGGCAGTCCGGCAAGGAGAGAAAGACACCCTTGGAGTTGGAGAGGGAGTGCGATGAGGACGATGGAGACGATCTTCCAGATGATTGTTTCCTGGAAAATGTACCAATCTCACCACGACCACCGACAGAACGAATTCCGAGCGCACCCCCGTCTACTTCGACGAGTCCAGAACGACATCCCAAAGAGAGAGTCCGAAGCATTGGAAATGGCACGTCTCCTGTTCCCGTGGAACAGGGTTCACTAAAATCACCAAGGGCTAGCATTACGAGCAGTTCAGCTTCTTCGGGACAGTTTCCCTTCAACACGGACAAACCGAAAACACGGGCCAAGAGCTGGACAGCTGCGTTATCGGAATTGAGTGAGGAAACGAAGGCTTTGACCGAAGCACTCGAGGCTCACGCTGAGGATGAGGAGAAGAAAGCTATGGAAGAGAGGCAGAAACGCCCCAAATTGAATGGTGGCGGTCGCTCAATGAGCGAAAAGCCACGCGCGAGGTCAGTAATCGTTGCCCTGCCACCGCTACGAAGAATGGATGTCATGATCGACCCTCTACCCATATCCAAAGAGAAAGAAGCTGTTCTATCGCGGACTCGCCCATCATGGCTTCCCCCAAAGAATCCAGCGGAAGAAAAGCGGCATTTGAAGGAATATCAGAGAATGATGGCATACTCCCTCGAAACAGAGCGTAAGCGTGAAGCCAAACGTCAGACCGAGGCCGTCTGCCGAGACGACACGGTCAGTTCTTTGCTCCGTATTTGGGAGGAACACGTTCTCCCCAACTGGGACAATGTGACACGCCAGAAACGTACGCGAGAACTCTGGTGGCGTGGAATAGCCCCACGAAGTCGAGGGCAGGTCTGGGAGAGAGCGATAGGGAATGAATTGGAACTCACGGAATCCTCATACCAAGTTGCTCTGCGCAGAGCACAATCGCTAGAAAAGACGATCAAGAAGGGTGCGCAATTGAGTCCCGAGGAGGAAATGAAGAAGGGCTGGCTTGATCGGATCGAGAAGGACGTTAAAACTACTTATCCGGAACTGAAGATCTTTCAACCAGACGGACCATTGCATCGTTCGCTGGTAGATGTTCTTAGTGCGTATGCCATGTATAGGAGTGATGTGGGCTATGTGCATGGGACAAGTGTAAGTTTTTATTTATATGGGGTTTTCCCTTTGGAATGAGCAGAGAAAAGCTAACAAAAAGGAATTAGGCCATAGCTGCGCTGCTCCTCCTCAATCTTCCCACCACCGCTGCGACTTTCCTTGCCCTCTCGAACATCCTAAATCGGCCCCTTCCACTCTCGTTCCAGACCTCCGATCCTTCCGGTATATCACGGGCATACAGTCTTCTACTCTCCCAGCTTGAAACAAAGTCTCCGAGACTACACAATCATTTGACCGCCATAGCCCCAAATCCGGATTCCTACCTGAGAAACATTTTCACATCACTATTTACTGAGCACCTAAGTTTGGATAATGCAACGAGGCTGTGGGACGTTGTGGCTTTTGAGGGTGATAGTATTTTGGTTAGGGCCGGCGTGGCTTATTTGGTTGCATTGGAAGGCAAGCTCTTAGGTGCTCAAAGTGAGGCTGAAGTCATAGAGGCTATCAGTAAAGGATTAGACAATCTTGGTGAGGAGGATTGGATGCGAAGTGTCAGGGACGCGGGGAAATCATAAAGAAGACTTGTGTCACTCAACACGGCCTAAATTTCCAGATCTTCCTAAAATTCCGTCGAGGATGCTCATTCGTTTTCACCCTCGTCTCGCTCCTCCTCCTGGAGTCGTCCCGCTGCCTCATTACCTACCTACCTACTATAATGACGAATTCCTTTTTTCATCGAGACTATTTCATCCACACGGCCGCTGAGAGGGCAACACCCCTGGAGTAATCCTTAATCTTACACGCCGAAATATGGCGAGCGCAACGCACATGTCGGTTTAGAAGGGCTTAAATGAGGTATTNAAAAAAAAGGAAATGGTTTACCTCATCTCCTAATAGCATAATCTCCCCCTCTTCTCCCTGAGAAAGAATCCTATTTCATTGTATTACATTATTCCCTTGATAACTTTAATGTTTCACATGACGATTGGATGATGAACTGCGCGCGTCTTTGCTGTCTATTTTTTTGCTCTCTCTATATATAGCTCGATATACTCGTCAATATACCTTCGCTGGTTACTTTTTTTTATTATTATTTCCTGTTGAGCTCTTGTTTTTTTCCCCTATTTTGTTCCGAGATCGATATNGTGGGATGGGATTCNGGGGGGGTATATATCAATATCTATATCTATATCTATATCTTATTTATTTATTTCATGGAATTGTACATATTTGAAAGGAGATATATTTAAAGAGTTTTCNTTTTTTTGAAAACCTCTTTTCAGAATTGGAAGAATTATATAGAAAGAAAAATTGGGTTATTCCTGGATCTACCATATATATATATAACCTTGTGNTTTTTTTGTTTTTGGAATTGAGTAAATGTTATGTTTCCGATGCTAATATGCCCTTTCCCTCTGCTTTTAAATCTAGCGAGATAACTTTAAGACGGAGGCAGCTTGAGCCGAGGAGTTAAGTACGATAGCCTTTTTTCAGATTTCAATCCAATTTGAAAGAAANTTTTTTTTTGTATCCGTCCGTAGGAGTCTAATTCTATTTTTAAGATAAGGAGTGGGTGTTTCCGATTATGGAAATCATGCGGGTGGTGGTGGTGGGTGGTTGTTGTTCGCATAGATTTTAACAGTACTCTGAGACATTTCGGGTAACGACGAGAGGAGATGCTTCGAAACTGCCGCGCTCGTTTATCTATTATTATTAGTTTTCACTGGGTTTAGGGGGGGGAGGAGAGGGAGGGATGGTGGAATTACTGGGTGTTTTGTGATATTCTAGGTACTGGACTGTATAATGATAAGGAGATAAGGAGTTATATTTCTCATTGCTGGATTAGGAAGGATTATTGATGTTGATTGTATCGAGTGCTAATATGCTTTTTAGAGCGTCTCACAAGCATATCTGATATCACGGAGCAAAGNAAAAAAAAAAAGGCAGAGAGCGAATACCATATTTGACTTGTTTAAATTAATTTTTTGCTCTAATATTCCTTCTCTATTTCTACAACCGGGCCCTCCATGTTTCCAACGGAGTGCTCCATGGCCCATTCTTTGATGGCATCGAAATTTCGGCACGTATGTTGTGTATTCAGCTGCGGCCGCGGCAGGGGATCGTCAGGAAGCGTTTCGAAGGTGTAGAGACCAATGTCAGCATTGCATTGGATATTCAGGCGTAGTATTTCAAGGCAGTGATCTAAAAAGACAGCCATCAGTTTTTTTTTTCAGTAAAGATGCTAATAAAATAAGACCATTCAACAAAAAAGTGAAAAAAGGGTTGACTTACCAGTATGCATTTGTAGTTCTTCCGGGCTGGCTGTTATATCACTCATCGTCTCGTAATGGTCCTTGTACGCCACTTGCCGTAACAGATTGACGCAGTGGAGTTGATGGAAGACTTCCATCCCGACGCGGTATCCTTCAATGCCGGTCTTTGGGTTCGTTACTTTCAGCGATGTCTTCGGCATGCCGAGCGTTTGGAGTTGGACTTCCGATATCATTTGGTCTCCCACTAATTTACCCAGGTGATTAGTTCATTTGATTGATTTCCCCGTCTTCGAATTAACAGCGAGCGCTTACCGTCATGGTAAATTGCATGCCATGCGGAATCTACCTCTCGCCCATAGCCTACATATGGAGATCTCTGTCCCATTGTCGCATTAAACTTCACGCTTTCGTATTGAACAGCTGGAGCGGCAGGCGCTAACACGGAAATCAGCACCATGAATCGTTTAGACCGTCCTCGTAAGTGTGTATTGTTGACTTACAATATGCGGAAAATAATTGCACATGCGTCAAGGTTGATAGTCGATTATAATATGCAGAGACAAATAAAGTAAACGATAACGAAAGGAGTACTACATGGACCAGCCACATCCACTTTTGACTAAACTGCCACCTCGATGATAGGTCCATGATATCTGCATCTTGGTCTTCATCTGCTAATAAGGTCGAGCCGAGGCTGTGTGTTGAGTTGGATCGTTTGCGAAAGTCAACTTCTTCGAGCTTCTCCTCGTCCTGGACGGGTATGTATTTCGAAGCCATATTTGTGTATATGAACGATCGTGTTGAATAAAAGTACAAAAGAAGGAAGGTAGTAGGAAATAAAGAAAGAAAGTTATCACGAAATTAATGAATGAAGTTGCTTGACCAGAAGCACTTGAGAAAAGAAATGAGAGAAAGAGAAGAAGAAGGAAGAAGAGGACCGCACACAGGAGTAAGTCGAGAAACTAGCGACCACTCCCATTGCAGCGGCATATTACCTAGTTAGTTAATGTTTCCCAAAGTGTGAGACTGGATGAATTATGCGACAGCACCTGGTAAGTTATTTCTAGAAACAGATGAAAACCATCCCATTCATTCTCAATTTTGGCGCGCCCTGAAACCAATCGACGTTCTGGATGGCTGGAAAGTTGCCGGCTTCTCCGCACTGGGCCGAGTGCCCCGTTGATTTGTGACTGTCTGCAACTTATCACTGTCTATCTACTGGGCGGCAAGAGCTGCTCGCTGTATCAAAGGAGCTTAAACTTCCAAGCTGTTACACGCTAGAGATCGAGGCGCCAAAGCGTTTGGTTACATCGGCTTCCCCTTGATGCTTCAGGATGCTGCATTTAGCAGTGTGGTCGAAGCCTTGCATCCGAGGCATCAATGAAACAAACGACTACATCGTGATCACCTTTGACTCGTCAAACCGACCCTCAACATCGCCAGTGCGAGATTCACAGATTGAAGAAATTCGGTGTATTGGTAGCATGGTTCACTCCTAGTACCGTGAGATTAGATCATTGGCTTCAATAACTCCGAAGGTCTTTGATTTTGAGTTTCAATCTCAGGTCATAACCATCGTGTTCCAATCTTTATTCGTCCTCAAGATCTTGGAAGTATCTGAGATATTATTTACTATGATCAGTAAGTCACAGTGTTCGGCTCAAAATATTGCAGATTGATACAAAGTGCTTAAATTTCCAAAACTCTTTCTCTTGTCATCCTCTTCAGTTCTTGTCTCTTCTCCCCTTTTGTCTTCCTTACTCCAGATTCGGGTATTTCCTTTTCATTCTTTAAGTGCTAGCCAGTATTACTTCCCTCTTTCAACCCTCTCACTCTCAGTACATACCTTTTCTATCCAATCTCTTGCTCGTAGCCTATTATGAACCGCATCATGCTAGAGCTCAGGTGTGGCAAGGAGGGCAAGGAAGCTAGCAAATCCATTTGGGGCGGACGAACGTGTGTATAGGCTTTGGCAATGGTGTTCAGGGTATGTTGCTTCAATAACATGTGTTAAAAAGCTAGAGAAAGAGATGCATAATAACCTTCAATTCCAGGTCTATGATTTAAAAAGTTTGATATATGCTATCAATACACTATACAGTAGAAAAGGCTAATTAATATGCTATTTGTTGAATTATGAAAGACTATGCCGCTGCCTTCAACCATGACTGATTCTTATCCGAGACAGCTTTCATACTTTCCGGATCATCCACACCAGGCATTTTATTTCCAACCGGAAAGCCCTGACTCTCCAACAACCAACCTAGACATCTATAACTCATCCTCGTCACACCCGAATCAGTCATCACAAAAGTATTTCCACTTCCACTCTGGGGTATCGTCGGAACGATACTATCACGAATATAGATGCACTCAAGCGTGAGCATCTTCCACTCACTCCCCACCTTCTCCAATCTAGAGAGAAATCGTGAGAGAGCCGTACAGTCGTACTCAGCACCACCCTGAGCGAACCGGATTGTGATACTGCCGATAGACTCCGAAATAGCTCTGGAACCGTTTATCTCGACCTCGACGGGCTGGATGGAGTGGATTGCAGAGACTGCCGAGGACATCTCCTCGGAGCCAGACACAAACCCGTCTATATTACCTGAAAACCTTTTATTTCATATTGTTAAAACTTGAAGTTTTATAAGAGGAAGGCTATTTGGTTATATTTTTTTGATGGGAGAAAGATCTGAATACCGTACCATGTAACGTTTATAGAAGTTTTTGATGCATCTGGGTGGTATGCATTTCGTAGTTTTTGCCATTGGCAACTATCTCTATAAAAGCGTTCCCGCACGAGGAGATCTTTGATTTCGAGCTTGTCCTGGAACGTCATTGTAGTACAGTGGTGTGAGATCGTTAACTATAGTTTTGAGTCTAGGTAACAAATATATTGAATAGTTGTAACATATACACCGAACCTGACCACAATTGATCCCTTTTTTACTTAATTAAAAGATAGGGTTTTTCTCCAGATAGATCCTAATTATTTAACTCTTTTATATAGAACTTGGATCGCGAAATCCCCACTGGTTGTGATGGGCACGTACAGGAGATGAATGCCCTCAGCATGTGGGGAAGGTGGGGTCTCTTGTACGGGACCTCCGCAGGGTGGCGCAATCACGGGATGGATATTACCTTTTAGCTCTTCTATTCAAATATCAAAAGTTGTTTTTATTTTCCAGTTAGAATTTGAACCACTAAACGCTACAATATGAGTGTTTGGAGTGAGATCAATACACCGAGCGAAGTAGAGAAATAAATAGAAGCCCCTTGAGGCGAAAGATAGCTAGCCATTTATACAATTCCAAACCTACAACTTCGACTGATGCAAATAAGGCTTGTTCGCAGCTTGCCCAAACACAATTAATTGATCGAGCTCGAGAGTTTCCTTTGAAGTCTTTACAATGGCTCTGGTCGTGCCACTGGAAATCCCCGCCTCCTTTAAATATCTCTTGCATATATGAATGAAAGCAGGATTCATATCACTGCTCGCATCTACTACAAGGAGAACTCCCATGATGATATCACCCACTCTGAACATAATATCTCGTGCAGCCGATGTCAGGTTACTCTGATCACCTTCGTCTAATTGCTTTCGAATTTCGCGCCACGCTTGATATATGAATTTCTTCTCCTCTGCAAGCACACCGTCACGTCTGCCAACAGCCTTGTTGACCCAGCGGTCCAAAGCAGATAATACTTTCTGTCCTTGGCGACCTTTGAACATCCTCAGCGTATCTGTGGCCAACACATCAGTCGTTCCTTCCCAGATGCTCAAGACACAGCAATCGCGGAATATTCGTGCGATATTGATGGCTTCATTTTCTGTGTTATCAAGATATCCAACTCCACCCAATGCCTCCATACATTCTTGCAAGTTATAGGTGGACTTTTTGGAGAGCACAGCTTTGAGAACTGAGGTTAGTGCTCGTAACAATAATGATACATCAGACGGGGCCTCCGGTCTGAGGACTTCGACGGCAGCCGCTTTGCCAATGACAGGGCCTTGATGTTCATCTATTCCAAGAAGCCAGGACATGAAGAATAAAAAGAGATTCATGGCATGTAAGTTCCCAGTTATCCTGGCCAGGGTGTTCATATGTAACGGGGAGTTCATCAACTTGACCCTCCTTCCTTTACCGGCTCCGACCTCTCGGACTTTTGCAAAGGCCTTAGCAATACCAAGTCCACGGCCAAGGTATCCTACTCCACTCATGGCAGTATAAATCCTTGTCATAGTCAAGACGGCGCCGATCTCCTTGATGCCATGTCCCTCATCTCCTATAAGATAACCACGGGTATCCTTAAGTTCTAATTCGCCAGTTGGGAGGCTCTTTGTCCCAAACTTGTTCTTTAGGCGTGATATTGATATTCCGTTGAGCCCCCTCCCAGTAGTAGAACCAAGTACTTGTTGTGTTTGGGGTGCACGATGCATGGGAGCGAAGAAGGCACTTAGGCCCTTTGGAGTCTGAGCAAGGAGGACTGTCATGGATGAATCTGTTGCCGAAGAGAACCATTTGAATCCATCAATGCTCCATGGTCCCAACATTTCGTCTGAGAGAGTGGATTCTGGGGAATACGTGGCAATGGTCTCGGTCAACGAGACGTCACTACCGCCTGTACGTTCCGTCATCCATTGTCCACTTGTCCATGCATCCTTAGGATCTCGTGATATTAGATGATCAAAAGCCCGTTGGAATACTCGACGACGGAGAGGGTCAAGGTTCGTAGACGAGAGATGGCTTGCAAACAGCTTTGCAGCACCGTCCTGCATAGCACTCGGACAAAGCACATTGCCACAAGACCCTACCCACAGGTAATTTCTGATCTGTGTTAACATATGTAATTCCCAGGTGCGATTATCTCTCATACCGTAATTGCTGGATAACCCTAGTAACATCGCCGTACTTTCCTTCATATCCAGTGGCGACCATCCTATGTTCCAGGAAAAGTCAGTAAGATTTCAAGAGCCAGGATATCTTGATTGATTCCACGTACCCTCGTTCGATGCCAAAATTCTGCAGCTGCGTCCAGCCATTTGTGACAACAAGCTCGCTTGCATTCTGTCCAAAGGAGTCTCGTCCACCCCCCTTCACATAAGGCGTATTGTGCTCTGCGTCTGTCACCCAGTCAAGGATCTGTTTCGATATCACCTCCTGGCCTAATTCGGCCAGATCAGGAGTTGCGGCTTCAACGACTCGGCCGGGGAGGAAAACTGCACGGTTACATAAGTATATAGAAATAGCATGTGATTGTTAGAGAGAGGGAGGTTGCACACATTTCACGAGACGTTGAACACTGACGTCGTCATAGAATTGGTTTGGAATTACGGGCACAGATTGAAAGAACCCTTCATTCGCACTTGATGCCTTGCGAGGAGTTGCCATGATCGCATGAAGTGTAGATGGTGATGAGCTGATCTGGTCACTCACTTCCCCGCATTCGCTTTGTAGTAAGAGTGTGTATATGCGTGTGCGTCTGTAACCTTCAAGGGGTTTCCTCAGCTTGCGGCGCCTCAAGAGTGAAAGTCCATTATTTATATTTTCCGAAGTATCCGTTTGAACTCTTGAAATAAATTGTTTTACATAAAAACATGTTGAACAATGTCAGATCGTTGAAGTCAGCAGATTATTAATTTCCATTTTAACAGGCTGTGTAAGTAAGCCGAGGTCCACAATTGCAGACTTGCTCTGCAGCTGCGGCTGCACCTGCTTGTTCTTGCCGCTCGGCTCTGTTGAGGTGGCTTGGCTACTATCATGCAGCCTTCTTTCTTTAGCAATCTCAAAAATATTTCAAAGAACCTTTGCTGATCTCTGTCCTTCTCACAATAAATACTCTTGAAATTATAATTATATCACGAAGATTACTATTATAATAATAGTTACACTTTCTTGTTCTTACTTTTTAACTTTGTTAAAGTAGCTTAGTTATTCTTTTGATGTGCTAAACTTTATTTAAGTTATCATACTGTTTTTGTTCACCTATATTATGTGAGAAGAGATGAAGAGGATATAACTCGAATGAAGACTTATTAAATAGACCAAGGACTAAGGTGTGTTGCAGGAAATTCTGTCACATTCTCGACAAAGTCTTAACTTTAGTGAAGCTTATAAGTATATAGCTTGGCCATAATCTGAAGGATTTATTTTTAAATACTGAGATAAGTATTTCTTATTTATTATCTACTAAGTAATTCAGTCGTAGAATTATAGAGCACTGTAATATTATTTGTTTACCTAGCCTACATCGCATGTAAGATGCTGTAGCTATTTTGAGCTACAGGGGTATATTCCGCTATGGTACGGAGTATGGAGTATGTTTTGCCGAATGATCCACGCTCTGGTGGCTGCCAATACTGCGTACGCACAGTATAGCGTTACATCTTCCCCCTAGCTCTCTCTGTACAGTACGTAAGTACAGTACAGTATTTGATTATGCTTATTTATTTTACGTACATAATGTACTGCTCTATGCCACGTATCAGTATTGCCAGCTGCTCAATCGGCCAGGCGAATCAACTTTACAATGATTTTGTAAACTTCATCAAGTGTTAAATCAATAATATTTGCTTTAATTCACTTTGTTTGAAGTTAATAGATTAAGTTAAGACTTCTTTAATATCAATATTAAACAACTGAAGTAACGGCTAAAACTTTAATTAGTCTAGTAATATGAATGTATTCTAGTGAATGTAATACCTAAAGTACACTGTACCATTGAATTATCAGTGATTGCAGTACCTGGAACCTGCAATAATTTTAGTGCATTGTAGTGAGTGTAATGCCTGAAGCTGGCCGCTATTTTAGTGCGTTACAAGGCTCCAATTGATAGAACGAGTACATATTCATGAATGGGCTGGCCGGAACAGATATAACAGTTCTTAATGGATAAGACTATATACACCTTAAGTAAACTTGTAAAATAACTTTTGTAATTACAAATATTATAAATATTAAAGGAATTAAAATAAGATTTATTAAAAAAGTAATAATTATACAAATCCCTTCGTTACAATTCTTGATGCCTTAGGCTGAAGGGCAAGTACTTAAAACCTTCTGTTAGCGGGTGTGTTAGTGAATATATACGGGTATAAGCGGTCAGCGATTGGGATTTCCCTTTTGCACCTTCATTTATAATAATAGTATTGTTGTTGAAGTTACAAAAGACTTGTTTTCCGCATTTTTGCGGTAAATTTCATTGTTTTAGTAGCAATCCAATCAGAAATAGCATGATATGACAGGGGGGTTCGGTTGGGGAAAGAGTAAAGTTAATGCTACAGTATTGGAATCTGACTCAGCACAATTTGAAATGAATGATATTTTGTCTGCTTTTCCTCATATCCACTAGCTTTGTACACACTATGCATCTCCTTTTTGCTCTTGCGCTGCTGCCAGCTTACTATAAAACTTGACCAATCACGCCATAGGAAACTACCAACAAACCGCAGATATGCACGTCATAATCAAGGGCAAAGAGCTTTAGTTAGTCAGCCCTAATACCCCACAACTAGGGGCTGTCAACGTTCTCTAGACGAGATTCATCGTAAGGAAGGTTCTATCGCAGGAAATTTGTTATCATGAGTGTTGCTATCATGTCTATCTGCATTTGGTCTCCGGTGAGCATATTAGAGGGAGGTGATTCCTATCTATCATTGCTCACGATGTCGCATGTCTGCACGGTGTTCGCACAGTGCGGCGTGGTTGCCAGATCAGAGTAACTGAAGGGGGAGTAGATCACTGGATCACTGTGGGATACCTATCAACAATATGCATTGATCATGAAATTCATTTAAGCAAAGGACTTTCCACGTTTGCTTTGCCTCTGTTTACTATACTATTGAAGCCCGATTTGCACAATCGTAATGAGGATTGGTCCTTTACCTGGGGCAAGTATGTTGTTTACTGTAACTCCTTCCTTCACTTCTTCCTTTACTCCTTCCTTCCTCATTACACTACTACTCTCTGCATTCCTTGTGATGAGACTATGCCATCCTTCTGTGCTCCTTGGTAAGTCTTCTTTCTTTAGCAATCTTCAAAAAATTTCAAAGAACCTTTTGCTATCCTACTCCTTTTCATAATGAATTCCCTTGAGATAATGACTACAGTTACGAAGATTACTACTACAGTTACGGCTGCACCTACTTGCTCTTCCCCCCCGACTTCATCAGGATGGTTGGGTTATTCATTTGACGTGCCAGCCTTGATCCAGGCTGTCGTGGTGGGTTTGCTTCTCCACATCGTGTGGGAAGGGATGAAGAGGATATGTCCTGAATGGGGACTCATCAAATGGATCAGGGACCGGGGCGTGCTGCTGGAAATTCTGGCAGAAGAGGAGAGGGCCCGGCTGCTGGCCAAGAAGTACGTAGGATAAGATCCATTATTTTATAATCGCTATATAGCTTTATGTTATAATTGCTAAAATGATATAGGGCCAAGAAAGCAGCAGAAGATGCAGCAACAGCTGCTGCAGCTGCAGCAGGAGCACCACCACCACCACCACCAGCCCCACCACCAGGACCACTGCCGCAACCAACAGCAGCTGCAGCAGGAGGAGGAGCAGGAGGAGGGGGGAGCAATACCANTCGGGCCCGCGGCGATCTTCGCGGCTAGCACCACCAGTTGCACGTAAGTCCTGTCATTAGAATACTATTACCCCAAAAATTATGAATATGTACTCATATTATCTAGATTCTTAATTGGTGGGGCTTGGGGAGAGGGAAGGGTTGTTTTTTTGTTTGTTTTTCGGGGAGTTTTGTTTTTGTTTTTTTTTGTTTTTGTTTTTTTTTGTTTTTGTTTTTTTTTGTTTTTTTGTTTTCCTTCTCTTTCCTTTNTGTTTCTTGCTTCCTTCTCTTTCNTTTTTTTTTCCAATTTTCCATTTTTCCTTTTTTCCTTTTTTCCTTTTCCTCCTTTCCTTTTTCCTTTTTTCYTTTTTTTTATTACTGCATACTTAGGAGTCGGTGACTTCAGTCGAAGAGACAGAGAAAGAGTTAATGCTTGTATGATATCATCTGAAAGGGGTAAAACAAAGATGGCGGAAACATGGCTTTTTTTAAATTTGTCTGTCAGACGCAGCAAAGAGTTTGCAAGGAGTTAGATGATGCATCAATTTGGAAGCGAAACCCTCCATCTGAGATTCTTCCCTTTTTCTTTGCGGGGNTANTATGTGATGTGATTATTGTGTGTGTGTGTGTGACATCTACAATTCTAAGAATCCGCGTAATAGGTGTAACAGAAATAGCTAGCCTTGTCCTTCTCTTTCTTCAACATTACACCCGAAGCAGATTCACATCCAGACAACTATCAGCCCAGCAAGATATCGGTACTGTATCATTCATTACATTCTGTGCAAGTGATTCGATGGCCGGGGATAGAAGTGAGCCAGTCCAACCTGTTCGTAAGACCCTTGTGCAAAGCAAACCTAATCTGGTGCAACACGGGTTAATATACACACACAGTGGTGAATGGGTTACATCCGGTGAAAGGGATAGAATATCTAGTGTAAGTAACAAAGGTTGTCTGTAGATGAAAGGATTGGGATATCTCTTTCCTGGATTTTATTCCGATTGTTTTACCACCTCTCAAGAAGGAAGAAGACGAAGAGAAAAGAAGAAAGAGAAATAAATTATAAGAAACCTTGCAATCCTCGATTCTAGAGTTTCCCCAGCCCGGCACTGAACTTGATGACGTACACCTACCTCCCTGCTGTGTGACAACAATATATGGAATTAGTTAATCCGTACCTTACATTGATTTACTAGTTAGACGAAGCCACTGTACTGTAGTAACAAAAGGAAAAAGAAAAGAAAGGAGAAGAAAAGACCAAACGTTTTTTTTTTTTGCTTCTTCCCTTCCCTCCGGCTGTGTTATGTGTGTCTCGGACAATGGAAGAGGAGTACCGGTCCTGCCTTGTAGGGCGCGAGGCGCTGCTGGCTGCTGGCTGCTGCTCGCTGGCCCCAGTCCCCTGAAACGGCAGTTCTGAGTCCTGTGGCTGGCCGGGATTCGGTTGGCTGTTGGACGTTCCAAGAACTTCGGTCTCTCGACACAAAGCGTCTAGCAAATCTTCTGGACCCCTCGATTGCAAACTGGTTAATTACATCCTATCCTGTACGAGGAAAAGAAGAGGTTTACTTCCTAGATCCAGAGGGTTTTTTTTCGGTGCCCGATTTCCCCGAAACAAGGGCTGGAGGCTCATTTGTTGGTCTGGTAGTTTGTTTCGCGTTGTGTTCTAGTTGAGATACTTGTACTCGTACCGCACACGCATAACCTATAGATGTCAAGATGGAGCTTTACTCCTTACGCCCCTTGCTCGAACCGCCCTGGGACTACGCCGATGACCAGACCGCTGGTAGAAGTCAAATCCTTGAAGATCGTCTTCCATTTGTCGAGGGAGATTCGCAGTTTCTCAGTCATGCCGTCGCGTCAAACCGCGGGCGGGGGGGGCCAAGTGGTCGCGCAACATAAAAATGAAAAGGTTCGTCGAGTATTTTGACTCTGCATCACCCCAATCTTCGAGGGAAGTGCATGAAGAATTCCTGTTTCTTTATTATTGTTGAGTTTCTTTATTTTACTTCTTTTCTTTTCCTGTTTGGATTTTCTTTATCTTACATTTCTTCTGTTCACAATAAGGCTGTTTCTTCCTTTTCGATAATCGGTTTCCCAGCCACAATAGTAGCACAGTCATTGATATACACAGCGGAAATATCTGTGTCATATTAGACAACAAAGGGATCATCGTGTCTATTGTTACCTCTTATTGTCTCTAGAGCATTTTCAAGCCTCTTGAATTTCCTACCTTATCTTGACTAAAAAATATATCCTAGCCACCTGGTTTCCTACCTTCTCGGGAGACATTTTAAAACTCTATATCTAGTATATTTCATATCTCCAAGCTATCACATTATCACACATCATACATCAGACAAAACACAATCATGCGACTTTCAAATCTTCTCCTCCATTTCAGCGTTTCCTTAACAGGCAGCATAGGCGTCGCAAACGCTGCCTACTCCATCCAAGACACCTTCGATACCAGCAATTTCTTCAACGAGTTTTCCTTCTTCACGGGATCTGACCCTACCAATGGCTTCGTAAGCTATGTCCCCGCAGTATCAGCAAATCTATCTGCTCTAGCAGGCTATACCAGCAGTGCTGTATACCTAGGCGTGGACCACACAACCATAAACCCCAGCGGAGGCCGTCGTTCCGTCAGAGTCACCTCCAATAAATCCTATACTCACGGTCTTTTCATTGCGGACATAGCTCACATGCCAGACTCCACATGCGGAGTGTGGCCAGCTTTCTGGACATTCGGACCTAACTGGCCCACGGCTGGTGAAATCGATATTATGGAAGGAGTGAACGCGCAAACCACCAATTCTATGACACTGCACACATCAGCCGGCTGTACCATCACTGGGACAGGAGCAAAATATAGCTCGAAGCTATCAAATGCGAACTGTAATGCCGGAAACGGCAACGATGGATGCAGCTTCAGCGGCGCGGATACACAGGGCTACGGCACGGGATTCAACGCCGTAGGAGGCGGGATCTACGCTATGGACTGGACTTCCTCCGCCATTAACATCTACTTCTTCCCACGTTCATCCATTCCTTCTGATATCACCTCCGGCGCACCTGCTCCTGAGACCTGGGGCAGCCCCGTCGCCAGCTTCGTCGGTGGCAGTGGGTGTGACATTGATACGCATTTCGCAAACCACAACATCGTCTTCAACACGGATTTCTGTGGAGACTGGGCTGGCAATGTGTGGGAATCGGGGAGTTGCGCTGCTTTGGCGAGTACTTGCGAACTTTACGTGGCGGCGAATCCGACGGCTTTTCGGGATGCTTATTGGGAGATTAATTCGGTCAAGGTTTACCAGGATGGAGGAAATTCTACTACTATTCCTTCTACGACGAAAAGAGCTGTTAGGACGAAGAGAGAGTTTAGGTCTGTGCCGTTTATGGCGTAGAATGGATGGTTTGTTGCTATTGTTATGGAAGGAATAGGAGGGAGCTCTGGTAGTTGCCCTCAATTTATACCCTGAAGAGGATGGTGGGTGATATTGCACTTGCTTCTTTGTATCCACTTGTTTCCATTTTCTGATATATCTTGGCGCGAATATTGGGTGGTCTCTTTTTAGGGAGCATGGAGTTAGGGAAGGCTTATGATCTTATTGTTATACCCAGATGAGAAATGATGGACGATTTATGGGATATTAGTTCACGTTGCATTTATATGATAGAGTTTCTGATTTCTAGACAGGAGTGTAGATATTGTTAGTTTTATAGCTTCTACTTGTAGATAAAGTGCTATCTGGTTTATTTCGTTTGCATTTTACTATGGCACAGCTCTGTACGACTGTGAGCCCACGTGCCATGACTTTGAAATTTCCAACACTATTTCGACAATTAAATATTTCCCTAATATTGCTATATTTTATTGCGTCTATTTAATTAAAAATTAAAAATAGAATAAAAAGAAAAGATTCACTTCTCAGAAAATTCAACCATAGCTCTCATCAGCTTATCGTATTCCAGAGCTAACCACCAAAAAAAGAGTGAACCGAGCTATCTATGAACAAGGTTCGAAATAATTTAACCTGGCAGCCTCACAGAAAACCCACGCGCCGCCTTGTCTCTTCTACCACAACGACAAACCCAACCCAACATCCCGCAATAAAACAAACCCCTCCCTCCAGATCTCCAAGCCCCCGAAATCAACACAAAAAGAAAGAAAAGAGATTGCGACTATCTAAGAGGAGTATTAGATTTAGGAGATGGCCATGCACCCCGCGCGCCTGGCCTACGTAGAGGAAGCTGCATCAGAGGTAAGCTTTTCTTTCAGCATTTCCCCCCCTTCCCCTCTCTCCCCTCTCCTAAAGAAAAGAGAGAAGAGAAATTTTTTGCAGACTTTCAAAACTGTGCGAAGAAGGCTGGTGTTTATATGCATTCTAGAGGGAACGGAAATGGAGCAGCCTTTAGTTCTTTTGCATGGTTGATGGATGATTACTGGNTTTTTTTGTCTACGTTGCCGTTGTTACGGCTAGAAGCTTAGCACATTGGCAGGTTTTGAAGCTTGTTTTGATATATGGGTGGAGGGGAGAGGGGGAATAAAATACAGCTGCTGATTGATCTGGTGTTATTTTCAGGATAGAGGGATTGATTTGGATAATATTCGTAAGTAGCCACCACACATTCATCCTCTCTACGCTGATACATGAGTTCNTTTTTTGTGCTAATCTTCTACCCTTTATACAGCAATCGACCATGACTATGAGCTTCCTTCTGCAGGCAGCGGTATAGCTCCCGAACGAGCCTCCGCTATCCTCTCCCAATTCGATAGAAAACGGCGCGCTGCTGCAATTGCAGTCCCTACAGACGATGGACGCGTTCGAGCACGGTTGCGAGAGATGGGCGAGCCCGTCACGCTCTTCGGCGAGGGACCGGGTGATCGGCGCGATCGATTACGGGAGTTACTTTCGATACAGGAGGAGATGCAGGAGTTGGAAGATGAGGAGGGGGATTCAAAGATGCCGGATGTTGGCGGTGTGGACGATGAGCAGAATGAGGTTGAGGAGGAGTTCTACACCAAGGGAATCGCGGAGTTGGTTGCGGCGCGGAAGGATATTGCGAGATACTCGTTACCTAGGGCGAGGAATCGATTGGCGTGTCAGAAAGTCGAGACTACGATACCGTTACGGACGCATGTTAAGTTTCGGAAGGGGATTAAGGAGCGGTTGCAGGGCTTTGAACTTCAGGGCAGTCAGATGGCTGGAGAGAGACCTGTTAGTATAACGCGGTTTTCACCTAATGGGGAGATCATCGCGGCTGGGAATTGGGGTGGTGGGATTAAACTTCTGGAAGTTCCTACTCTGGAGGAGAAGAGGTCATTAAGAGGTCATACAGATCGGATTGGAGGTATTGCTTGGCACCCTGAGGCTACGTTGCCAGGCACGACTTTGTCTCCTGATGCGGTTAATATGGCGTCTGGTGGTGCGGAAGGGAGTGTGCATTTGTGGTCACTGAACCAGGAGACGCCCATCGCGACATTAGCAGGTCACAACCAGCGTGTGTGTCGAGTGGAATTTCACCCATCGGGCAAGTATCTTGCAACTGCCTCCGAAGACACCACATGGCGGCTCTGGGATGTGAATACAACGACTGAACTCCTTCTCCAAGAAGGCCACTCTCGTGGTGTCTTCACAGTGAGCTTCAACGCCGATGGTTCCCTCCTTGCTAGTGCTGGAATGGACAGCATTGGCCGGATCTGGGATCTCCGAACCGGACGAACGGTTATGATCTTAGAGGGACATATACGCCCTATCTACGCTCTGGACTGGGGCTCTGACGGCCACCGCGTCCTCTCCGGTTCAGGTGACGGATGGGTTAAATGCTGGGACGTACGCAAAGTGTCTGGCACAGGCGGCATAGGTGCTCACCGCAGCGTTGTAAGTGACCTCCGGTGGTTCAAGGGTCAGGACGATGCAGCATCAGGATATATCCCCGAAGTCATTGATGAAAAGGGGGAGCGAAGACCGAAGAAATCAGGGACTTTTTTCGTCAGCGGTGGATTTGACAAGAATGTTAATATCTTTTCGGCGGACGATTGGGCGCTTGTGCAGAGTTTGAGTGGACATACGGGGAACGTTCACTCGGTAGATATTACAAGGGATGCGAAGTGGATTGTTAGCGGAGGATATGATCGGACGGTTAAGCTTTGGGGGAGGAATGATGGGGAGGGAGTCTAAGGTTTATTTGTTTAGTTATATATGTATGCATGGGACCTTGTATGAAGATTCCATGCTTCGGCGTTAGTGTCATGATAAAGGCAAAAGGCGAAATGCCGTATAAGTGTAATATATATACTTCAGCATGAAATCGAAAAAGAAGAAATGTTGTTTCATAGAATTGCTCTCATGGTGACGAATACAGTGAATGGAAGGAGGTCTTGAGGATTTGCGTAGGTAGGTAGGGCTTACGGTAGGGTACTCTAACCTGCTTTAGGTTCTGCCACCACTAAACAAGATTTGAACTTTTATCAAATTCGTACTCAGATGTGCAACAAAAACTTTTTGCGTCCAATCCTTTGCGGATATTTGGAAAAGATCTTCAGGTGTCTTGGCAATTCCTGCTCTTTGTTGTGAGGCAGGTAACCCCGCTCCCTTGCTCCTCTTTCTCATACAGGTACCTTCAGCAATCTTATATAAGAACGAAACTTAATAGAGCATATACTTTTATTCAATTCAGCTACATGTATCTACAGATCCATTATTCTATAATAAATACCTCTTTTACCCCAAACAAAGATCTCATATTCCTACCATATACAGTACTTAACTGGAATGGCACTATCATACAAAAAACCCTCATTATATATATATGATATCGGGCATCCAAAATACACATGCTGGCTATTACCAGCTTCATTTCCCATCTTCAACAACGACTATAACCAAAACGCAAATATCATCTACTTTCCCGCCGTGATATCGTTCGTGAGGGTAATACCTCTGCACTTCTTTCGCAAAAGGTCCATCCTTCTTGGTATTAACACTCGCAGCCTTAGCTTCACCCGTGATTCCAACAGCCAAAAATGACTGCAAAGTATGAATCTCATTTGTCTCAGGCGTATGCGGCCCATCGACGAATGTAAACTGCCGCAGTTGTTTCCCAACTCTGATTCCATCGTCTGCATATTCCCATGCTTGAGCACTAGTCATCAACCGACTCACAATTCTAAGTATATCCTGACTCGATAAATTATCCCACACACCATCAGATGCAAATACAAGAACATCTCCATGTCTCAGCTTATGCGAACTGACATTCGCATCCTTGGGGAAATCACAAAGCTGCATCCCGCCAAACGCCGCCGCCTGCGCCAGGATCTTCTTCGGCACAATCGAAAGCTGATAGGGGGTATTAAACGCATGCGTCTGTGGTTCCGAGTAATTATGTATAGCGTTCAACCGCAACTGTACAAATCCCGAGTCTCCCAGGTTCGCTACTTCAAGCGTGCCGTCCGCTCTAGCAATTCCCACGCACGCTGTACTTCCACCTGCTCGCACACTCCTGTCATCGCATATCCGTTCGAAGCCTGTCTGCATTAGTGCTCTCGCGCTGAGCGGAAGACTCTTTTCATCATCCGGTGAGGGTGAGTATGTGTATGCCGTGTCTGCCATGTAATCACAGATTCCATGTGCGAAGTCCGCTGGGTCGACACCGGAATCAACCCATCCTCCTACGCCATCTGCAATGCCCAATGCTACGTCTGAGGTCTCGCCGACTTTGGATACGAAGAATGCGTCTTGGCCGCTGTCGGGTCGAGTTCTCTTGTCTTTTCGCCGAGCGACGATGGCATTGGTGGGGTCGAAGTGGAAGACATTTGTTTTGGGATTGTAACGGCGGTCTTTGGCTGTAAAAGACGCGGCAATTCCGTATGAGAATTTCGAGGTTGAGAAGTTGGGTGGAGAGGTAGTGAAGGTGCGACGATGGGGTGACAATTGCGATAATTGTCTTCGACGAAATCGTGGAAGAATGGAGGTAGAAATGAGGATTGATGAATGGTATTGCCGATGAGAATCATTACGTGTATACAGTCTGCTAATTCGAACAGGGGCTCTCAGTAAGTAAATGTTTTTGCATGTCTCTGGCGTAAAGGTAGCGCGGAATAAGGCGGCCATTGCGAAATATTTGCTAAATATACTTTCGAGTAGAACTCGAATAAGAAAATCGTAAGGCGAAGCCCGAAGGCCCGCGTATGAAGTAAGGAGGGACTATAATAAAAATACTAGCATGTTTCTTTGCTGGCGTTGTGGGTGGAAGTCTGGCGGATTCAGGAGCAATCCGTAAGCTGGTTGTTGTCGTGGCACAAAGGAGGTTGATAAATTCCATCAACACGAAATCGTCATTGACGTGGGTGCTTTTGCTGTGCGGCCCGTGCGTGGGCTTGGGTGGTTGTGTGTGGGGCCTTCTAAATCTTCGAATGGTTCCTGAGGCTTCTGCAAAATTGCCAAATCCGGAAATATCTTGCCTCATACAATTGAAATTACAATTACAATTAATACAGTACNAAAAAAGTGAAACTAGTGACATGGCACTCCAGTAAAAATCGAGTTCGAATACCGACAGAGCCAACTTAATCCTATTAACCCAAAATGCAGCCAAAAACGGCCATGCAAAGCTTTATGATTGATTCCAGATAATCGAGGTATATCCGACCCATTGTTCTATCATACACAAGACATAGGCCCTAGCCACATGCGATCCTGTCATCCAAAAACTCCTGGTCAAATGCTCCATACTCTAAACGCTCAATGCTCCAGCACAACCGGCCGTCCCTTCTCCCAATTATCTAAACTCTCCTTGATATTCACCCAGTACCTCAATTTCACACTCTCTATTTTCGCCTTCTCTAAATCGTCCGCCTTAAACGCTTCTTCTAGTATCTTTTCGCTAGCTTCGATTCGCTCCTCATTCACGGCTTTTAGCTCAACCAGCTCTTCCTCTTCCCTTGCAGCCTCGATCTCCTCCCTCGTCTCCAAAACCTCCATCAACAATACTGGATCGTCTACCTTGGCCGTCTCATCTCCTGCAACGTCAATCCCTCGCAGATGAAGCAGATACTGTGCGCGAAGGAGTGGATTCTGTAAAGTCTTGTAGGCTTCGTTGATTCTAGAGCTAGTAGCTTCGGCGCGGGTTTTTAGGTGTTGTGGATGTCGATCGGGATGCGCGACGGCCTGTAGCTGGAGAAATTCTTTGCGGAGCGCTTTGAGATCTATCACAAAGCCTCCTGCTGGTGGAGGACCAGAAGGAAGGGCTTCAGGAAAGAAATCGTAGTGGGTTTGAGGAGTGGAGGAAGATTTAGAAGCGGCTTCGTTTGAGATTGTTTGAGTAGATGAACTCTGTGATTGCCATCGTCGCTGATGATGCGTTGTGACTGTACTTTGGCTTGTAATGTGTGGCCGACTCCTGCTGCATCTTTGGCATGCTGTAGAGAAAGAAGATATGCTTTTCCGGGGACTTATTGTGAAAGTTCGCCCGCATTCGAAGGTCCGGTAAACCTGGGGAGCCTTTGAGAATATTGAAGGCCGCATGTTGAATTATCTGATTTTGTACAAGTTATTGTTATGAACGAAAAAATCTTTGCTCATGAGGTAGAATTTCGGGGATTGGTAGAGCTTTAAGATCGGGATTTAAAGATTGGAAATCTTACATGCAGCTAAGAGCTTGTCCATGACGTCGCTAAATCCGAAAGCGGAGAAACAGGGGTCTTTCTATACATCCCCGACAGATATACCGAAGTAGTCTCCGAGCAGGACGCTCTCGGATTTAAATCTGACAGCAGGACAAATAGATCAAAATATATATAATAGAAAGCTTGGTCTCGGGGTTATCGTGTATGATTATAAAAGACTACATATGCAGCAAAAATATGAATTGGATAAGCAGGTATGTATTCACGAACTTCTACCATTCAAGACGAAACATAGTAATGTTTTAAGAGCAAATAATGTATATTCCGTTTTTAACCCGGTTTTAAAAGAGAAAAAAAAAGAAGAAAGCTAAGTATCTAAAGCTCATTAAGGAGCAAAAACTGCTAAACAAAATAGGACGAATTACTAATAAACAATGTACCTCGCGCAATAAAATAGAAAACTAAAAGGAAGCAATATTAGAAATCAAGTCCTGTAGAATCAAACACCCGGTGAATCACCTCTATGCCCACAACAAAGAGTTATCCACCAATATGATATCCAAATAGGATTAATCATCCACCCAATCTTGTAATCATCGATACTAGTACTGCCTGTTATAGGCATACTCTCTCTCCGTACTCATTGCTATTAAATAGCATGCGAAGGTGTTGGCTATGATATGAATTACTCGGCCTTTCTAGTGTATCTGACACACATGGCTCGTAATTATGAAGCAGAAAGGCTCAAAACGTTGAGCACGCACTCTACTCATGCTGGACTCCATAGCACACCTTCAAAAATGCTAGTCAATCGGTCCTTTTCGCCTTCTGTGGCTCCTGAGCAGCTTCCTCAGCATGTCCCTCTTCTTCATGACCGTCGTCTTCGTCTTCATCATCGTCGTCATCCTCTTCTTCCTCATCGTCATCGTCATCTTCGTCATCTTCGTCATCTTCATCGTCTTTCTCGTCCTCCTCATCTGCCTCAGGAATAGCCTCATCGTCCTCAATCTTCTTAATCTCCTCGGGCGATGCATCCGACACATCCGAGCCTCTATATGAGTGAATTGGAGGCTCGAAGTCCATAGGCTTCCAAGCTGTAGAAGTAGGTGATTGCAATGACGCAAAATTATCCGCGGCCCCCTCTAAGGTAGCAGATCTTGCGGATTGTCCACCTGCCTTCCAGGATGTTGAGATTGGCGATTGTAGTGAAGTATCAATATGCGAGGTCTTGGACTCTGAAAATGCTGATGTGCCGGATTTCACGGAAGTTGGTGTTGCTGGGGCTTTTTCAATTGACTTGGTAGACGAAATTGACTTGGTAGAGGACTCCGCTTGTCCTTTCCCTTCATATGGCCTGGCCGGTCTCGATTTAGCATCCTTTGCTTTCTTTGCTGCTTCCTGGCCCAGCCGACGCATCGATTCTGTTAGAGATATGATAGATACGGCATCATCATCTACAGGCTTTGGAGAAGGCTCATCAGCTTTTATAGAATTCCTCGATTTCACAGAGGCAGAAGCCGGAGTAGAAGCAGGAGGAGGGGCAGGAGCCGTGATTTTCTTCTCTTCCATTTTCGCATAGAGAATAGGAGGCTTCTCCAATATCACCGGTGTGCCATCATTAACAATAGTGACATGTTCTTTGAGTTCGCCATATTCATTCCATTCCTCGATTTCGACTAGATCCTAGATGAGCTGGTTAGTATTCTTCTATTCCTACACAGTTGACTGTATCCAACATACTCCAACCACAAGCCCCATCTGCACCAATCCAGGCAATTTCCTTTGTCGTCCCGACGGATCCTTTCCGGCTCTTCGGCCCCATAGCATACGAGCTTTCTCATCTGTCGCGATATCAATTCCTCTGAAGGGCACTCTGTTTGCTTTCAGGATTGTCTCAAGTCGCGAGGTCGCTGTAACGATGTGTGATGATCCAGCCGTCAAGGAGGTATACAGGTACAACACAGGATCAATAGAATAGGGCTTCGGTGTTGGTTCTGCCGTTGGTTCTGCCGTTGGTTCTGCCATTGTGTAATTATCGTGCGGGTATCGTGATAAAGTGGGTTGGAAAGAGAAGACATGCGTTGGGCAACGGCGACGTGTTTCAACAACGGGAGCTTACCCTCGCACCCCTAACAGCCAGCGGGCCATCGACTCCGCAAAAGGTAAAATGAAGTCCGGATCTTGGAGCTATGACCCTTACACGTAAATGCCGGGCTCAACCAATGCTAGTAAATTCAACATAATTTAAAATAATCTGCATAAAAGCGGTCGTGTGAGGAAAGTGATCAAGGCACGCCCCGCAGCTGATCCCACTCAAATTGCGGCTAATCAGCGCTTATCGGAACAGTTGTTCCCTGAAATGGTCGCCTCGGCATGCAGTAATGATATATCATCAGCGCCCAATTCCCCCCATCCTTTATTTTCTTCTTCCATCCTCAACAACAATGGCAACACCCGATGGAGCCAAACTCATAGCTCGAGCTCTGAAAGATCTAGGAGTGAAAGTGATATTTGGCTTAGTCGGAATACCAGTTGTTCAAATTGCTGAGGAAGCAATTGCCTTAGGAATTAGATTTATTGCTTTTCGGAATGAACAGGCCGCGAGCTATGCTGCCACCGCATATGGCTATTTAACGGGCAAACCTGGGGTCTGCCTGGTTGTAGGAGGGCCCGGTGTCCTCCATGCGATGGCTGGGATTGGAAATTCATCTGTCAATGCCTTCCCCTTGCTCATTCTCGCTGGTTCCAGCGAAACCCACCTCGTCACTAAAGGAGCTTTCCAAGAGCTCGATGCCATCTCTTTTCTTACGCCTCATACGAAAGTTGCGATAAGAGCAACCCTTGACTCGATCCCGCAGTCGATTTCAAACGCATATAGGACATCGTGGTATGGTAGAGCAGGATCAAGTTTTGTTGATCTACCGGCGGATGTGATACAGGGAGAAGGAGAGGAGATGTCACTACAGAGGATTCCAGCTCCTCCCAAAGCTGCTGCAGATCCAGAGAAGATACGAGTTATTTCGGAGCTATTGAAGTCCGCAAAGGCACCATTGGTGGTTGTTGGGAAAGGCGCGGCCTTTTCGAGAGCCGAATGCTCGATTCGGCGGCTGATTGATCAGACTAAGATTCCATTTCTCCCAACACCAATGGGTAAAGGAGTTCTGCCTGATTCACATCCTTCAAATACAGCCGCTGCCAGATCCACCGCTTTGAAGGGAGCAGATGTTGTTCTGATTTTAGGGGCGCGGCTGAATTGGATCTTACATTTCGGAGACGAGCCGAAATGGAACGCGGCGGTGAAAATAATTCAAGTGGATATATCAGCTGAGGAACTTGGTAAGAACAATGGTGATCCAGCACTTGGTGTTGTAGGTGACATCAACATCGTGACGGAGCAATTGATCGCAGCATTGGGAAATTGGCAATATGACACGTCGTCCTCGAACTTTGTCAAAGCCCTAAATGCCTCCACGGCGAAGAACGAGGCAACAGCAGCCAAGGCAGCGAAGGTGGATAGGACTCCTATGACATACGGCCGAACCTTCGATGTGATTAAAGAGACTCTTCACAGATTATCATCGCCTGAAAATGGCGATATAGTCTACGTATCAGAAGGTGCTAATACCATGGACATATCCCGCAGTGTCTTCCCAGTTGAGTATCCCCGACTTCGGCTTGATGCAGGAACTTATGCTACGATGGGTGTCGGGCTTGGATATGCTATCGCAGCCCATTGTGCTTATAATTTCCCGCACCCAGAAGCCTCGTCCGGACCTGGATCTTCACATAAGAAGGTTGTATGTATAGAAGGTGATTCTGCCTTTGGCTTCTCACTCGCTGAGGTAGAGACGATGTCCAGATATGGAATGGACATTTTGATTTTCGTCATCAACAACAGTGGAGTCTACCATGGTGATAGCGAAGATGGAGACGCGTGGTTAAAAATGCGCCAGAAAAGTATTGAGGGCGATTCTAAAGGAGGTCTGAGGAGCTCGTCTCTGGGATGGGAAGTAGGCTATGAGAAAATAGCTGAGATGTGTGGCGGGAAGGGGTACCTGGTTAGAACTCCTGACGAGCTTGCGAAGGCTACAGAAGAAGGATTCAAGGCAAATGTGCCTGTAATAGTGAACGTTATTATTGAAGCCGGACAGGCGAAGAAACTGGTAAGTGATACTCCTCGAAGCTTTGCTCTAGCTATGGATTCATAACTATTGAGCTATTTATTTACATTCATCAATGGCTGATACTTGCGTAGGAATTTGCATGGCAAAACAATTCAAAGAAGCCCAGGGCCTCAAAGATATAAGAATGGATAGTAACGGTCTGACCAGTGTTGACATAAATATCTTCACACCATCAGACAGAAATAACTTTGTACTAGTAAGTTCCTGTATTTCTAGGCAGATGAACAGTTTGCACAAAATATGTTACAATGCAGAGAATTAGTCACAATCCATTTTCTCATCATCCGTTGTCGTATTCAAGCGATTTTTCGTTTGCTAGGTTCTGATTGAGGGATACGTGCTCGAAGTGAAGGCTCATGGAACAAGAATCAAAGCTCTATCGGCTAACAAACTGGGATACCAGTAGTTTTTGGATAGACGATAAACTTCTTACAAGGAATGAAGTCGTCAGCCGAAAGGCTCACTATATTTAAGGTTTCGGTAAGTCTATTATCCAATGTCTTCTCCAGGATTCCTTTCTGTTGCACATCGCAGTTCCTGCCAAGGTTCCAAATGGACCGAATTTTTATTTTTGACAGCTGTCTATTTCATTTTTGTTGCACGTCGTAGTTCCTACCAAGATTCCAGAAGAGTTCGCTTCCATCTTTTTAAAGCAGTCTATTTCAAACCGTTGCACATCGCAGTGCTTGCCAAGGCCTAGACATTCGGCTAAAGCAGTGCACTTGTAAGGAATCAGAGCTAGACCAAAATAGAGACCTGACTCGGGTCAGGTCTCCCTTTTGCGGTGTTTGCCATTCCTTTCTCTTATCCCCACACAATGCTGCAAGATTTTGTTGCACATCGTAAATGTTGCCAAGAGATGGAAGGATAATATTCTCAATTATTCTTTGTAGACTTCCCTTTATTTTTATTTTTATTTTTTTGCTGGCGTTATAGTAGCTTCTATGACCTACCTCTGTGTCTTGTCTCAGGAGATTGCCCAGTGCTTCCATACATCTCCTCAGCCACTCAATCTGCCATCACATTTTGGTCAACCAGTACCGCATCATGTATATTACATATTACATATTACAGTTTATTGCTAAGAGGATAAAAAAGCCCACGTAGTAGCAAGGCTGTATTCCCACGCTACTCAATCACGGCAGAGCCTTCTTCACTCTGTATTTTGTTACATATCGCAAACTCTACCAATTTTTCAATTTTTCTATCACCCAGGAGAAGCACTGGTGGTATTATCTACTCCCCATGTATCGTCACGGTGCTTCATTAATTTGCTGCATGTGGAAGTCCACATTAAAGAACGATCTGATAATTATAGAGGCAACACTAATTTTTAAGGAATACTGTGAGTCTCGTGCTGAGCAAGAATGTACTGGAGACAATGAGAATGCGGTGTGGCAAATCCGGCTAACTTGCGATTGTTTTCTCCATCACAACGGACAAAACAAAACAGAACACTTGGAAATCATCTTTAAATTCATATAAAAGGTGGTCTAATTTCATCCTTCATATCTGTCTAATCAAACTCCTTCTTTCCTACAACGCCTCGTTATTTCATTACTGGACTTTCTACAACTGCTCATCATCCAGCTGCTCTAAGTTATAAATCACATAACTATATCCATCTGTCCAAGTACCCACCCCTGCGAGTGCTTCTTCTTGAGAAATGTCTGAAGCAATGCTAGTAGATGAGGAGCTAGTTGAGGAAGAGCTTGAGGACGTGGAGTGGCCCGATGCTGAGCTTGCGTAGCTTCGGCTTGAGGATGAAGAAGAGGGGAAGGAGGAAGAGTGTTGCGCGTGGCTTTTACTCCTGAAGCACGCGCTCGTATTAGTATTATATGAGCTGGGGCAACAAGACTAAGAAAGTCAAGGACGGTACTTTTTGTTATAAGTTTTTAACAAGGAAGGCATGTTGGCAGCCTAGATAAAGGAACGCAAAGTATGCTCATATGCTGGGGGGGGGGGAGACTGAGTGTCCAGCTATAGCTGGCTTATTGAAAAAAGAGTGAGTGCCTGCGATTACTCTTGGCTATGAAGGGTGAATAATTGGGAGGGGGAGAAGAAGAATTTATACAATTTCCAGAGCCACGTTAGGACATCAATGATTGGGACCCCTCTTTTGGACATAGATGTCAAGATTTTGACATTTAGATTCCCGTGACTTCGGTTAGGCGACTCTGTCGCTCCCTCTGGATATATATGGGGCTACGCCCCCTACTTCTGAAGAAGTGTTCCTTTAAGAGTTATTCTTTTACTCATAAAAGTTTATTATTTCTTTTTGCGACGCGGCGGGCTTGCCCATTGTTATAGTTTCCTTGCTCCTGCAAGTTGAAATAGTGGGTTGTGGACAATCAGTTAGTGAGGATGTCGCTTGATAGAGTGGATGTTGTTGGGCAACGGTCTGTTTATCGGAGTAGGAGCCGGGTGGCTTTAGTTACCTGGAATGGGAGTAGGATAGTTGATGGGAGTGAGTTTGAACGGAAGTTACAGGCGGTGTTGCCTGGTGGTAGTTTGATGTGTGGGATGGCGCAGCGTGAGTTAGGTGGTGGGCGGCAATGGGGGGTGATGATTTTATTTCAGGAAGAATTGGACGTGGAAGATTTTGTCTTGGGAACTGGAAGGGAGAAGTTATGGCTGTCGGTTGACAGTGATGGAGTAGAGGAGGTTGATACGAAGAGAGTGAGTTATTCCGTGCCGTTTGAGGGGCAGGATAGTTTGGAGTGGGTTGTTTGGCATTTTAATTTGGGGTGTAAATGGGAAGAACTAGCGGAAGCGTTTGGAACTGAGATGGTCGTGTTGAGAGGATTGTGGGAGGGAGAGAATGATATTTCTCGTGGAAAGACGGTTGAGGAAGCGGTGCGTGTTTGTCGGTTGAAGATTGAAGAGCAGAATGCAGAGCTGAGAAGGAAGTTGGAGGAGTCGGCGAGCAGCTGGCGAAGCTGGTTGACGGTTGGACTATAATTTAGTAGGTTTACTTGCTGTTGGAGGCAGACGGAGGTTGTGAGTTGTTTGAATCATTTGAAGGGTAGGAGTTGAAGGGAATTTGGAAAGGCAGGATTTTGTAGAAGTTTATTGAGTGGAGATGATTTAGATTGATTGGGAAAGGAGTGCCATGGTTGGCCGAGGTTATTGAGTGAGTTATTTAAGTGGAAAGGGTTGTTGGAAGGAATGATATGTTTTGTAGATTATTATTGTCAAATGCAGAATATTTTATTATTTTAGGATAAATTTAATAATTAATTAATTAATTAGTAACCGAATAGAGTTATGTTTAGAATGTTTGAGCACGTGTGCCGGGGGGGAGGGGCCCCCGGAATGACTCACGTGCGAGTAATATAATTAAAGGATGTTTAATTCGGAAGATTATCATTAAGAATTAATTTATTGTAAGAGTATAGAGGGAGCGTAGAGCGACCGTGAGGGCATAGGAGAAGAGTATTTGACGAGTGGGTGGTTTGGACAGTCGATGTCGCAGACCATATCAGTACCGTTTTGTAAGGAATATTGTGCATATTGTAGCATATGCAGGCGTGAATTTGTCAAGTGCCAAGTACCAAGACCTAGTACGCACCAATTACTCTTCTTCTGCCGATGCTGCTTCAATTTCTTCAAGCCACATCCAACAATGCTGCCAATCCCGAGATGCCGGCAGCGGGCGCGACAGTGCTGCAGTAGTTCGTTATCTGGCTGCATTGGACTAATCCGGTTTAGCCAATGCTTTGTTAGCTGGGGGAAGGTAGTGTGTCTTTGCCTCCACTTTAATTACCGACTGACGTGTGCCGCTTTATTTTTTGAGGTTGGAGCCTCTGGTTCTACTCGGTGAGCAGCTGCAGTGCTTATCCCGGTTGCCCCCTAATTTACAGCACTCCCGCATTCTCACATAACTGCATCATCGCTCCTACCCAGCTACCGCATCTTGGGGTGATCGTGGTCTTCTGATAGTGTGTTTTGACATGAAGGATTTTAGTAAAGACCGGGACAACAGGGTGGCCAATGGCATCAGTGCTGCGTTGTTTCTGAACCTGGGCGTCCTGTCTGGAATTATAATGCCGTACATATCTCCTCGAGCGCCAGGTTTACCAGCTCGTTAGGCCAAAATTATACAAGGTTATCATCCACTTATAATCTTCTCTTAGCCCATTGCAGCCATAATTCTAAGGCAACAGCGCTAAAAGTGGCCTCAAAGTGGCCTCTGGCGTCCGAGGGGATGCAAGGAGATCCAGTCACTACCATACAAGCTCTGGCATACCCCTCTCCCCGCCCGGTTCCTGATCCGTGGTCCCTCGACAGCTGTGAACAAATTGATTATTGCGCGTTCTTTTATTCAACCAACATCCAAATCCAAGCAATGCTATAGAGCACTGCTTTTACTTTCCCCTTTCTTCCACAATGAAAAAAAGAAAAAGGGAGAAACTCTATACTCGCTGTGATGCGGACAGGTGTTTAGCCACTCACATCTTTCTGCCTCAGCCCTTCCAGGGTGCCAAGCGTCCCCTAATAATGACGTAGCCGGAGGCCCGCCATCTGCCATCCTTGCGTTAAAACCGTCCGAAGCTGAGGAAGTCAATTGCCAACGTCCATATTCCATATTCCATATCAAAAATAATGAGGTCTTTCGCAACTAGTCAAAGGGGAAACTAATGCGACTTACCCGCGTGCTCTTCATCAGGCTCCAGTCTCACGCTATTATGACGGTCATGACGGTCGTGGCGATTTAGATTGTTACTGTTGTGGTAGAATTTCGCGATGATCTCAACGAAAAGACATCACTCACTAGGACCCTCCTTCAGCTTTGCAATTACGTGGGGATATCCCACGGGGATACCAACCTAGCGCGGGGGTGGGGGGGCAAAGGCAAGGCAAGACCGCTCAACACTTTTCATGCGTGTCATAAAGAAACATCGGGCGTATTGCGCTGTTTCTATCTGCTTTGTCAGTGGGCTTAGGATTAGAGTGTAATTCAGTGTAAAGAGCACATTTACACTCCTCAAAAGGCCAAACCACCCAAATATGGAGGCTTTGATTTTTATTGATTCTCTCGAGGAGGGTGTGTAGGCTTAATTTGAGTTGGTTATGTGCAAGCTGCACTGCTCTACTCACCAGCCTTTCCTCCCTAAACATATCAATCTTCTCCCCAACAAACCCAGGTTCTTAACCTCGTGATGTGCTCTAAACATATCAACCTTTTCCCCAACAGACCCAGGATCTTAACCTCGTGATGTGCTAGCATTGTACGGCACTTTTATTCAGTAAATATTGCCTAGATAACTCCATATGATCCTTGTGATCCTCTATCCAAAGCCGCATAATCCCTGTAGCAAAAATTAAAAAATCCTGATTATGACCCTGATGGAGGTTGAAATATTAAAGGGGGGGCATTTTATCAAACCAGGCGACGCGCAGGGGGGAGCGGACCGTCCAAAAATACTCGTTTTTTTATTTCAAAAAATATGTTTAAAATATTTGCTTTTCCACGTCCCCGGCGAAGGACAGGAAGGCAGTGACAGGTCCCTTCCTAGCTCGATTCGGCCGCGAATTTAGCCCTGGGTGTGTGGCTTTATGTACTTGTCAGATGTTTGCAACAAGCCCAAAGCCCCGGGAGTGAGGGAAGGCATGCACCAGGGAGAACGTAATTCGGCAGTAACTTACTAGTGGTTTCTCGGAACCCCGAACAAAAGTTCTTCCGAGTCCCGACCACAACGAACAACCATACTCCCACGACGCCGTAGTAAAATTTTGGTTTACAACTTTAGAAGTCAAGGTGGTTTATGCTATAAATAAAATAATTATCCATCTGGCGAAACTTTTGTTATGTAAAATAGCATAATTTTCTAAGATTGCCAAGGGTAACCAGGTTGTTCTCTGTTACAATCTTTGTTCTATTGTGCAACAAATGCTACTCGCTCACTCGGAAACTCGCTTGTTTTATGGAACCCGACTCCCGCAAACCCTTGCATGGTAATAAGCAATAACCTCTGCACTATGATCGTCCAATAAGCTGATCTTTTAAACAACTGTGGGGTTAAAACTATATCCGAACCAGGGTAAGCATTTTGCATGTTCTCACAAGGTCTTTACTCTTGGGTTTTCTTTGCGGTCTTTAGCTGACCTCGGACGAACCATACGGGCTCGTNCGAGAATACGGAATAACTTTCACGCAGCCATGTGTCGAGGCTCTTTCCCTCAGCACATGACGAATTTCGCATGCGCAACCCCTGCAAGGACGGTGCCATCACAGGAAGGCTTGGTGATCCACGTCAGCGGGTTTTTAGGAGATGCAAATCTTTTTTTGATGGGATTTTGCAAACAGCTGATGTTGCAAATGTAGTCAGCCACAACCAGGAGGGGTTGTGCCGATGCCATGCAGGTGCGGTACAGGCTGGTAAGTCAGAAGTGACAACGCACAACATCGCAGTTCGTAAAACACGTAAGTACACCAAAGGGTCTAGGCCAAACCCAACCACCTCAAGTGAGCCCCTAGATACGAACTCTTGACTCGAGCGAACAGCCTATCGCCAGCGGACTAAGGGATAAAAAAAAAGAAAGGATCGAGTCTGCCAGAGGTTATGCATGAGGCGCAAACAGCCAAGAATATGGTTCTACATTAGAACAAGGAGCCAGAACAAGGCCGAGGCCAAGACGTTACACCGTCAATTAACTAAGTCTTCCCTTCTTAGGTAACATCGTGATAGGCCAGAGGTTCTAACTGCCGGAAGGTGCGGGGAGGGGAATTAATAATTTGAAAATACGGATACGGATATATCAACTCCGAAATTTCATATCTGGGCGCGTTTTGGACTTGGTTAAAGCGATTGAAGCTCAAGTATTATCGTATATTCATGATCAAGAATTGATTAGTTGCAGAACTGAAAGGGATCTATGAAGGATTAGTCCTGGTTGGAGTACCTAAGTGGAATTAAAAGTTTAAGAGCAATAATTAGACGTCTGCAAAAAATGTACCCTGTAAAAAGTGTATCCTCCCAAAACTGTGCCCTGTAAAAAATGTACCCTGCAAAAAGTGTACACAGTAAGTTTGCAATGATTGCATTCCTTCAAATAGTTGCCCGTCTTCATTCACTGCACTTCTTTATTCGTTGCGCTTCATCAATTGTTTAATTTGTCTAATTGCTAGCGTACAGATATTTTTATGTTTTAAAATTCTATCAATCATTATATATCGTAATGGTTATGTTGATAGATAATAGTAAATTTTGCATTCGGACACTCGCATCCGTGTCCGTGTTTTTGCTGAGAGTTGTGGCGTGTTAAACGGCGCCGAACGTGGGAGTCGGCGACTCAAAGTCAACGCGGCCAAAACTCTATTGCAAGGTCGGACTTAGAGGGAATGCGAGTCCGCGAGATGATCATATCGGTGCGATTTCTAGACTTAGAGCGGCGGCAATCTAGGTTCTGTCGTAGAGGACGAGGGCTTTTTTGGTCGTTTAATCGTACCCGCTTTTATCAGCCGAGATCCCTCGCGCGAGTGCGGGACACCCAAGCTAAAACCGCCAAGCCACGCTAAATACCAAATACCAGAGCTTCTCAAATTCCTCGTTTTTGAGCTATACTCAGGGAGGATATTGTCTAACGCTATACAGCTTGCTTAGCGATGATTTACAGCTAGTGCTGACAATTTTGTATGGGCAGGGTTACATGGCTCAAAACCGAGGAATTTGAGAGTATACGGTAAATAGGCTTCTGACTACAGTTCACCATCATGACAGACATATTCCAGAAGCCCACCTCCCAGCCAGACAGGGGTGTAGGCGAAGTGCGGTCCCAAGGAAGGACCAGGTCATCCCACCAGATGCGAAAGGTAATGAATACAGCATAGCCCAGATGGTCAACCTCCTCCTACAGATAATAGCAGTGGTGGTATTTCGTCGCAGAGAAGTAATCACCACATGCGCCAACCTTTCTTGTCTCAAGTGCGCATTGAACAATGGCGTCATAAACATCCGGAGATGAGGAATGGAAAGGTGCAGCACTTATTTTCAATAATAAAAAAACCTTCACGTAATAATGGAAACGAAATAGTGATTGTTGGTGTCAATGGTGGACGAGGACAACAGTTGAAACATACGACGGATGTGGTATCGCTTCGTTCCAAGGGAAAAGTTTGGGTTGCCGCTCTAAGCCCGTTATCCCCGTGCTCCTCAGCCATTCCGTTGCCTTACAATACCCCTGTATATAACTCTGCCCTGAGATGCTCAAGCGACCTATGGCTTGACAATCCCATACGCTCATAATACGGTAATATCCTCCACCCTAGATGTGTCCCACCCCGGAAAGGATTGCAAAGATGATAATTCATTCGCCGCTCCAGACAATTGTTGTCCACCAGAGGCACGCAGGTGGAGAAGGGTTCCAATAAGAGTTTGCCCACCTTTTACTTTTGCTCTCGTCTCACATACTGCACGGGTGACGCTCGTGGTGATGGGCTATGCAGCGCAGCAATAGCAATGTTGGAACAGCCTGAAAAACATTGCTTTTCGACAGTCTTAATGCGGCGAGCTATACGGTCCGCCGTGACAGGTGGCGGCAGTGCGGAAGTGAAGAAACTCTGCAGGAGATGAGGTCAGCAATCCTCATCCTGCACGTTCGGTCGGATTTCAATGTATATAAGCTATCACCCTTACCTGGATATCAACCCTTATTTTGTGGGTGGGTGAAGCGCCACCATCGCCCGCTTTGCTAGTCCTAATAACCGTGGGGAGTGCGTAGTTTCCAGGTCGCAAGTATTATTCCTGGTCCGATCATGCCAGTAGGTTGTGGGTGAGTTACAGGTGGCCCAGTCACAGGCTTCCTGGAAACCCAATATTTTTATAAACAGTCACTATTCCCCCTCTCTTTCTTTTGTGAAATACAAATGTCATAGAAGTCTCGACAACTTCATACTTCATCTCTGAGAGGCAATGATAGTAAAGAAGTCAGCCTTCTTCTAATAAAAAAATCCTTCTACTTTCTCACATCCCTATTCAGCCACAAGTATCTTTACTTCCAAGGCATCTTCGCTGCAAAATGTATGATCTTCGGATTGAGTAGGTCTAGTCCATTCTAACAAACATGATACTAACAAGGCCTGCATCAGGCCTAAAAGACATACTTCTCTCTCCTCTGACTCTTCCTTCTCTTGGTACCAAAGCTCTGGTTATCTTAGCTCAGCATCGAGTCAAACCTCCTTTGTCTCCTCTGCCTCCATCGCCGTCGCCACAACAACAACAACAACAACCACCACCACTACCACTACCACTTCCTCCTCCTCATCATCATCATCAGCTAGCTTTTCATCCGAAAGCACTAATTCAAACATGTCCCAAGAAGAGGCACTTAGAGAAATCGGTTCTTGGACAGATGGAATTCACTATTCAAGCCACGATTGGACCTTGTAACATCTAGATTGACTGTCTCCATCCAGTCTAGTGTTAGAATCCTTACTCTCGTCGAGTTCATTGAAACGCGGGAATATGGTGCAAAATGAGGAGTTATGAAAACGATAAAATGACTATGGCTTTTGTAACTTGGAAAAATTACGGTTTGACGGTTTGGCGATTTGGAATGGTTATGCTTTGGTTAGCTTGGAGAACTAGGTGTTGTATCCATTTATCGCACGCTTCAATTGTGGGATCTAGATCTTGGTCGGCCGGTCCAGGAAATACACCTTCCTCACGGCAAGGAATCAGACGCTGTCTGCAGCGTTATGTACCATGCTGCGACTGGAATTATAGTCGTTGGACAACCTACTCGCAATTCAATTTACTTTCTTCAAAAACTTAATAATGAACAATGGCAAGCTCTGATTACACTTCATCGAACGTTACTTCACGAACACCACGACTTCTTCCTAGCCTCCACTCCTTTTAGACCTACAGTAATTTCGCCACAGATGTCAATTTCATTAAAGGGATATATGCTGGGTTAGTCATGGTCGAAGCTGAGTGTATTGAAGTTGACGGAAAACAAGCAGCCTTGTCGAAGCCCGACCATAGGACCCAACCAAAACTCAATAACGAACAATGGCAACCTCTGATTACACTTCATCGAACGTTACTTCACGAACACCACGACTTCTTCCTAGCCTCGCAACACCCATCTTCATCACTAGCACTGCGTGGACTTGCTTCAAAGTATGCTATGCCTGCTAGGATGTAGAGACATGGTATTCATTCCTTCTTAGAGCTCCTGAGACCTTGACTCCCGGAGTCCTTGGATCATATACTCTTTTTTATATACCTTACACATTCTATGATGGCATTATTATATGAGACAGTTCCAGCATTCGAAGATACTTGGATTGAATGTTTAGGGGATCTTGGTCGTTACAGGATGGCAATTGAAGACGAAGATATCCGCGATAGGGAAGTTTGGACTAGGGTAGCACCATTATCAGAGGAGCATTATATTTATATGGCTATCATTTGAGTTTTTGAAGAGTTTATTAAAAGATGTGAGAGAACGGCTTTATGAACTTGCTTTGTCCTAGAATGTAAAAGGTAGCTGCATTCAATCTAATCCCGTTATTTTTAGGAATAAGTTTTAATTATGAATCAGCCTGAATAATAGGTACCACTTTGCCTTTCTTTGCTCAGGTATGTGTGGGTTAACTTGATTTGGCTGATTGGAGCGGGCTAACCTGATTTGGCCTATTGGAGCGGGCTAGCTTGATTTGGCCTATTGGAGCGGGCTAGCTTGATTTGGCCTATTGGAGCGGGCTAACTTGATTTGGATGATTGAAATGGACAGAGATGGTCAGCCGTCGCCAATGAGTTGGCATGCGGGCGGCAGCGGGCAGCTATTGGTCAGAGAGGAGTGCCGCTGAAGGGCCTCTTTCTCCCGACACCGAGGGCCTAGTACTTGTCATGCTGTACGTAAGTACTGTAATTTACAACATGGCCTAGCAAGACCCGACCGATCCACATCACGCCACGGCCCGCTGGATACAGGCACAAGGACCAGACCTTGTGCCTGGGTCGTACAGTGCTGTATTGTACACTACTGCTAGAGTACTGTATCATAGCCTAGATCCTTTCCCCTCACCCATCGGGCGTCGAGGTCACCGTGAGCTGGTTCTTCTCAGTGAATAGCGGGAGCTTACGTAGTCTCTAATTTCAGACAACAAAAAGAGCACGGGGTTTTAGGCGGTCGTAGCTTTAAATGTAGGGTGTTTTATTATTAGCGTATGCATATGGAGCCAATCAACTACTCCATAACCTTCAGCCCTAGTTCCCTCGCAGAGGACCCTAGTCATCCCGTCCCCTGCTAGCACCGTGGCTGCCCTGGGAACACAGTCTGGATGGCCTCTTCTAGTACGTCCCGTACGGAGGAAATTATCCGTGCGGTAGAAATCCATCGCAAGCTGGGTGGCCATAATGGACACCGGATGGAGATGCACATTTGACCTTAATCATTCCCCATTAGCGGGGGGTTTATTCCCGGAGCCGTAGATTAGCATCCTACAGATTAGTGGCTCTGAGGCCACCACCAACTGCCATCGTCTGACAAGGCCGCCGGCGCTGCCTCACACTAACTAGTCCTTCTGGAATCCTTCCTAATCGCGGGCCTGTTTAGATCAAACGATCAACGTTGGCGCACATGGTCCCAGCTCTGAATCATCCTTTGATAGGGCCGAGATGAATTGCATATTTAGAGGCAGGAGTCCCCTAGCACTGAGCACGGCCCTGTTTCGAGAGACGGTTCGCCTCACCCAGGGTAGTGAGGATCTATANTTTTTTACTGCCCATGGCTCGCCCTACAAACTACTACCACCCCTGTCGCCCTTGGAAGCAGTTCTCAGCAACGCACCGACCACCGACCCCCGGGGATATTAAAGCAAATCTACCTATAAATATCGGCCCGGTCAGAATCATTGAAGAGCGGGAAACGCCTTGTTACACGGAAATTTTCATGAAGATCTAGTGTGAAAGTGCCGTGTATGCTTCGCGCCTAGACTAATACCATATTTTGTTTTTTTGCATGCCCGGAAAAACGCTTGCCAGGCCTCCTTTTKTGCAAGCGCGAGGACCGCTAAGTAATGTTGAATGGCCGCATGTCTTGTCTTTGCCGCTTTAATGTCTCCTACTATCCCGTTATGCATTTTGATGCAAGTAGGATACAGTGATGTTTTCTGCCTCCTGCAGGACTGATGCCTGCTACAGACTCTGTAGGTGAGAGCAGGATGCACCGTTGCGGCTGAACTAAAAGTCGCGAAATCTGCAAGCTCCTTGTCAAAAAGGCGTTGTGGTCGAAACTAAAAATCGCGAAATCTGCAGACCCCTTGTCATAAAAGGCATTGTGGTTGATACTAAAAATCGCGAAATCTGCGGATTCCTTGTTAAGTTTGTCCCATAGGTCATTGAACAAGAAGCAGATTAGACGTTTCTCAGCTACTGTGGTATTTCAATGGTTTTCCATTTACATGACTCGTTGTAGACTACGTGCGCTTTATGTTGTTGTTGGGAGATCATTACCGTGCTTTAATATTGTACAGTAGGAGATGACTTGAACGAGCCGCAAACAGATCATGCCACGCAGGAGTAATTTACCTTGCACTTGCAAAGTTTACTTCATAACTTCCCCCGGGTAAACCTACTTGCTAGAACTTAACTTATCTCTTAGCTTACCACCTGCAAACTCCTACCTCGCACTCGTAATTTCTAAGCTTAACTTACAAGTACGTATCTCTATTCTATAATAAGCTTTGTGGCAAGTACAGTAAGATACAGTAATCTTATCCGCTGATAATGATGAGACGAAAAAATTATGCATATGAAAATTGACTACGGTAGTCTTCCCCACACTAGAGTAGTACCGTACAGTAGTACAGCAGTACCCTCAGGCAGATTCAGACTCTGCTTGGATTCCGCGTTCGTCGCACAAGAATTTGAGGATGGTACTATGATCCATAAGCGCCTCACTTTATCCGGCCCTTTATCCGCGAGTCGTTCCGACCGCAACTTGTCGCTGCCTGTGCTTACAGTACCGTATCCTCAGAAGCATGCTATGATTGGTAATTATGTTTTACCCTTCATCATTAAAGATAGAACAGGCAAAGACAATTACTATACAGCTAGAGTAATGATTAAGTTTATATTTAAACTTTCTATAATGTCAGGCTCGCGTTATTCATATTCATTCTGGTTGGTGCGCTGTTACGCCATGCATACCCTATAGTACACCAAAATTATAGTCTGTTTCAGGCCTATAATCTGAGTTTATTATAGCACACTTTAGGCGCTGTGTTCACTCCAACATCCTGACAATTTGATAATAATATTTATTTTAACTGCCATATTTTGCCACCATTGCAAGCCTGATTATTATTGCCATTTAATTGGTAAAGTTTGACGTTAATTGGGGGAAATTCACGAATAGGTGAATCCCTTTCAAACTCCTTCCCAACACCCACAGACCCGGAAAAAAATAGAGCCACACCACCCGCCCAGTTAAACCTCCCCATTTTCTAAGCCCAATGAATACCATACCATTCTCCGTCTCCTTAAAACTCCTTGCTCTTTTTAAAATCACAAATTGTGTAACCACAAGGTCCCTATTTTAAGAATTACCCCTTATTTTTATCATGTTCCCATGCCCAAGCTCCTACTCCCAAGAGTGCGTTGTCTTGGGACATGCGTAAACCGGTTCCAGAAGTTGGAAAGCGAGCCGATGAGGAGGTAGAAGAAGATGAGGAAGCAGCAGAGGTTTGAGTTGAATTTGAGCCTGCATAACTGTAGCTTTGGCTTTGGCTTTGAGAGGAGGAGTAGGACGACGACGACGATGTGGAATAAGAGATGTAGCTTTTTGGTCTGAGATATGAATTGTTAATGTAACTGTACCGTATGTGTGAGCGCAATGAGGAATGGGGACTATACTTCTTGCTGCCTTGGTGCCTGATGGGAAGCGACATCGTTGACGAGTTGGATATAAGAAAGTAGAATGGACGAAGAGTATTTTGATAATTGTTCTTATGTGTGAGAGTCNTTTTTTTGCGCTGATAAAACATCTCTACTATGGGGAGGTGAAGGGAGGAGATGTGAGATTATATACTTGCAAGATTCTGTGGGGGGGTTGTAGGTCCTGGCGTTTAGGAATTTTTTTTGTATACTCTGTTGGACTGATACCAGATGATGCGGCTTCTGAGGGATAAGGTGGCCGGGGTGCATCGTAAGCGGCTGCGTTAGCAAAGGCTCCTGTGCACGGTCTCACCACGTACCTTCATTTTTTATTAGACCCCCACAGCCAGGTGCGTCGGGCCAATACCGACGGCGGCCTCTCCCCGGCAGACAGAACTATGAATAGACAGGGGTTCACAGCTTTGGAAGATCAAACAGCGTGGCAGCTAAACTAGGTTCTAGAAAGTGGGTTCTAGATTTGACCGTATTGAGCAGGAAGGAGTGCTGCTTATTGTTTTATCCTAGCATGCATGCAGGCGTTCACGATACTCGATCGTAAGGCTCAAGGGCGTGGCCGAGGTGTTGGGCTCCCGGCTCGGCTGGCTAGGCTAGTCCAAACAAGGGCACGATTTTTGTTAAAAATCGTGCCTTTGTTTGGACTAGTGTCTTGATCTGCACTCACACATCAGAATAATACTGTAATCTGCTCTTCTGAGACCAGGAAAAATATTAAGTAATTGACACCTCACCTTAAGTTGTTAGTGCGAAAGAGATTTAGCTACTGTAATTACGTCCGTTCGGTAATTAGAGCTCTGCGAGTTCCTGCCGAGTGGACGTAAAATGCCCCTAGGATTCGCACTCGGAAGTGTCCTTACCGGAACGGTCTAACTGGCTTCCAAGTATACTCCCGCGATGCGGTGACACGTCAAGCCAGTAATTAAGTTCGAAGATACTGAGGTACACGATGTGTAGGCTGTAGGGATCGGGATCATCCTCCGCACACGATCCTCGGCTGCTTGGCTGAAGTAGTGGACGAAGCATGCGGGAAGCGGGAGCCCCGTTTGATCGCCGTGGTGCATGCATGAGGACCAGGATAACGCAGTAGCGCAGTTAAGGCTGGTCCGATCCGGTCACCGCCTAGCTGCCTTAATGATTCACCCCTGTTCATTCGCAGTCTCCCTTGTCCGTACTCGGATATTTAAACACTTTTACTGCTCGTACATGCACGGGCAAAGCTGGTCGCAACTCCCGATTACTCGGCTTGGCACAACACATGATTTGGATTATAAGCCTCCGCGAACATTAGAGAAGGCCGGATGTTTCGCAAGTGAATAACTGAAGAGCCCAGTTGTGAACTGTGCAGCGTTCATTTAATTCAGGAAGCAGAGCTAAGATGCCTCACACGCGTGTTGCTCGTTCCTATCTCATGGGGCCTGGGAGGCCACTTGAGGCCACTTTTAGCGTCGTCGCCTTAAAATGAAAAGTGATGAATTTTGACGAGTTTAAACGAGCCGGGCCCCATGGGATTACCTCCGCATACATTCCCATGTGTACTGTACTGCAGCGGACTGCTGCAGAGGGCTGCAGAGTAACTAGGTGGTACAAGGATCTTTGCCCATCCCCCAGTCGACCTGTCCCAGTTAGTTGGTTAATTAGTGCGCCGCTGCTTGCATATCCGCTCACGCACTTAGGCAAAGAATTCTAGATCAACATGCATGCCTGTGATGTGGCTTGCTTCGGCAAATTTCGAGGTAGCCTGACATGTTTCGATGGCCCTGAAGTGGAACCGCACTCACTTCTACAGTACTATACATAGCCACTTTAAGCTTGCACTTGTCTTTCTGTTGCCGGGCTCTCCGCCATTTACCCAAGGTTGTTCGGGGTGCAGCGCACCGCCCACGGCTCACGGAAGAAGACACGCGGCCACAGCACCGGTAGGTCCAGGGGGAGAATTGAAGGTTGCCCCATCTGCGCTTGTAAGACATACAGAGCTCGATTCTTTGATAGACTGCCATGATTACTTGCCCAAGGCGATCGAACGCCGTGCGCAAGGATGCTCAATCGATACAGTACCGCGCCAACAGGTGCCGCTGTAAATCATAGTGTGATGTGCAGGCATCGGGTGCAGTACTTGTGGTTACCAAATATTCCAGTCTTACCTAGGATGCTCACATTAAGCCCATGTGATCTGTAGCCACCTCGAGCTTAAGGCCCTATATACTCCTATCAATGTTGCATAACCCCTGTTTTTACTTTGTAGTNAAAAAGTAGGCAAAGATTAAGATGACCCGCTAATAGTAATAAAAAGGAAAAGGAAATGAAAAAGGATGCATCCTTTGGATTGGTCTCCTGTACGTAAGTACCTTGGCTTTAGTTCCTACCTAGCCCAGTCTCCTGAAACTTCATAACGCAAAATCAATTTGAAAGCACTACTTTAAACTAACCACGGTATTTTATTTTATTTATTTTAGATTTTTCTTTAAAACAAAGGTATAGTTAGATATGTTTACTTATTTAATAATCAATAGCTAATTTAGGTTCTTGAATTATAAGGTTGTTAATTAGCTATATCAATCTGTTTGTTGAGATTAAGGCCCATAACTAAGCCAAATCTGGGCATTTGTTACGGCAAAATCTCAATGTTCCGGCATCGGTAGACCGGGTGCTTTTGTGGACCAGGAATTATTACACCCTTGTGGTGTTGCTACCCGTGCAGTAAACTCTAGGGAGGCACGAATATTCTAGATCAATTCTCCGAACGTTCGACGGCCTGGTGAATACGACCAAGGTGAGCAGTGCGTCCGTTCTGTGATACTTCTTACTTTGCTGTCGCACTTATGATAGAGAAGTCATTGTCACACTTGAAAACAATTTTACACTTCACTGCATAGGATCATATCTGACTACTAACTTCACTTCATTTGCTCCGCCAATCTAAGAATTATATTGTCTTCCCTCTATCATCATCATTGCGCCTCCATTACCCAAAAGAAGTCGTGATGGTCATGCATCGTGTCGCGGAAGAGCTGATGGGCCAAATGATTGTGGAAGCAGCTGCATCTTCTAGTTAGTATCCTGCGAAAACTCGAGTGGGGGGATATAGCATACATCACCAAGCGTCATAACCGCAAATGAACCATCTTTATCAAACATAAAGATAGGAAAGTCAGGCTCGCAGAATTCACGGATACTACGGGTAGCACTATGGTCAGCTTCCAATTTCGCAGGCATCAGACCGGGAGAGCTCGCACAATTGCCTACACATCCCACAAGGACTCGCAGGAGGAGATATATCTGTGGCAACTGCCAAAGCTTTGAAGCCTTTATGTCCTTCTGTTACTGCCTTCCCGTATGCGACCCTTTCGGCACATGTGCCTACTGGATACGCCGCATTTTCCACATTTGCGCCGTCAATGTACTGGCCATCGTTGGTGAGGATCGTGGCGCCTACATGGAACTGTAATTGACCGTCAGTAATGCCATGCGTCGCGACATTTGGGACTTTAGATGGCGGTTCATCTACTTACGCGCGAGTATGGACAGTACGCAGTGGCTTTTGCATCGGTGCTGCGTGTTTTAAGGGTGGAGAATTGTTGTGTTGTGATGTCGTACGTCTTGCAAACCTTGCTCACGGCAGCTTCATCGGTGGAGAGTTGTAGATTATACGACATCGTGAAGAGGAGAGAAAGAGAGAAGGGAGGAAAGGAGGGGAAAGGCGAGATATGCTAGATATCTACTCCGTAAACACTAAGGAAACACCAAACTTGCAGTAGCTTGTGTGTAACATTGATAACGCAATCCATCCGGTCCAAGGAAATTGATAGCGATACATTTTTTAAAATGCTATCGCGATAAATAATACTTTCTGATTATCAAAATTCTAGTTTTACTTTGACAGTGTCGATAAGATGATGTCTTTCTGATTGTTAATGTAGAGACTGAAGCTGTATACTCTTATCGGAACTAACCTCGGTCGGGACCGGCCAATGTGACACGTGACATAATGAAAACACTTTTTATACCGACTAAAATGTAGAGTATGATAGACAGGTTATTAACTTATATTGTGGCTCTTATTTTGGAAGATTGCTTAGATAAAATGGTTGTGTGAGACAGCTTAGTGAGTGTAGGGTGGTAGGCTACACAAGATGAATACGAAGAGATGAATACGAAGGCGGACGGGACTGGTTGAATGAAAGGCTGTTACGTGCGAGTTTCAAGATTGATGGCTTGTAGAAACTAAACAACCAGTGGCTGTCTTATATAGATGTATTCTACTCGTCTAGTACTTCTGATTCTCTTATCAAAACCTTTTCAGTCGTAATATCATTTTCGATAGTACTGCCGCGCCTCTTTAGATCCTGTCTTACTAGGGCTGCACGTAACAGCTTCTGAGAGCTTTGCATATCTTCATCCTCAAACGCATCATTTTCAGACACGATTTCATAAAGTCTATCTGAGACAATCGAACCCATCAAATCATAACCTTCAGCCGTAAAATGCACTCCGTCATCCCATAATTCCTGACGCTGATCATCCGTCATATTCCAGTAAGGTATCGCGGCATGTAAATCGAGGGTATAGCTTTTAATAGCTGTCAGTATTATATAAAGTCTCAAGATAANTTTTTTTTTTCATTTCACAATATACATATGCGGATGATATATATATAAGATACTTCACATACAAATTGCTGGCTTCATGATGTAATATCAAATCATTCAACTTATCCCGGCGATCATCAAGGGCTGGGGGGCAAGTTCCACATTCAGGGACTGTGAGTGCAAGGACGTTACTCCCATGGTCAAGAGCAGCTTTCCATACTAATTGAAGAGCGGAGTAGATCTGGTCTGCTTCAAAGCCGTTGTTAAGATCATTGGTACCGCCAAGAATGACGGTCCAGTTATAAGGTACCTCAGGATTGTCGTCTGTTGAGTGTTAGTTCATGGAATTTCGGTTGTTTACATGACAGGCATATCTCGTATCCAGATCATCCCATATTGCGGCTGAAATGCTACGAGTCAAAGACCAAGGACACACAATTGTATATGAGATACCGGGTTTTCACACTTACATAGAGAGATAATTCGAGGGTAGAATTTCCCAGGCGGGCTAATAACTATATCGCCAGACCGGCCTTGAATATCTGTAGTAATAACAGCAGAAGGGAGGAACTTTTGCAATGAAGGCTTCAAAGACCACGCGTAAGGATGAAAGATGGTTCCAAATCGAGTAAATCCCTCCGTTAGGCTATCGCCAAAGCATAATATATGGAATGCATTCATCACAATCATGGTTCGTGGCTTGAGGTTGAAAAAACATGTACCCTTTGACAGGGCGACATTGGAAGTGGAAGGTTACACCAAGCTACCATATGGTTGCTTCTTAGTGGAGGGATGGTTTGTGCCTGAGGTTAAAATTTGGTTGCCGGGAGAGATTTGTTTACAGCGCTAATGTATTCGCGACAGGGCCAATCAGTCTACTACCCAACCTACCTGACATCCATCTATTTTCCAGACTTCCAGACGCGCTGACTCTTACAAACGACCTGCGATGTTGCTGAATCTGATGCAATAGTAAGCTTTGAGCATGGAATTGGCGTCTCAGATAATTCGATTCATCCTTCGACAACATTAGCAATTAATATCATCGCTTCAATCAATCAATCAACAACAATAATAGCTTTATACCCGAATCCTAATGGCAATGGCTTCACCAACCCCGATGGGCTCCAACCACTTCACATCGCTTTCCAAACGTCCACCTTCGCGGCAAACGCTTCGACAAGCTCCTTCTAGACCGACTTTTGCTCGAGCTGATCCTGCTCCCACTACCAGCCATGCGCGACACTTTTCCTTGAATGACAGTTCTGACGATGAAGAGATACCAATGCCTATGAAATTCAGCGCTCTTACCAAAGCATTGCTCAATGATGACCCCTCGATAATGGAACACTCACTGGCTTTGGAGAAACGCAACAGCCCAGAGCCAGTTGAACGGTACCAGAACTATTCCAGAACCGACAGTGCAAAAATTAGCGACACAGCAGACCATGATCAAGTGTCCCCAAAGACGCGCAATAATAGTCCGGCTCCTCGACGGGTGGTTCGATTGAGTGCTTCCCGATTGAGTGGGACGCCTCTATCATCAAATTTGGGGAGGGCGGGGTCCTCATCTAGGTCATTCCAAAGGCAAACGGAACCAGAGGCACCTGCTAGTGGAAGCCCTAAAGACCTCAATACCCCAGCACCTGTTCCTCGAACTGTCAGGATACCAGTGACGTCTTCAAGCAATCACGGATTATCTGGTTCTTCAGGTAGATTATCGAGTAAAACAAACTCTGGGTCAAGGCATGAGGATGAGGCACACCTATCAGAAGAGTACCCAGCTACAGTAGCAAGATCGCAAGTGGCAGCTAGTCAAGGTAGTGTGTCAAGATACGGTACGTCTGCTCTAGGTCGTACGAGGTATGGGGAGGAAGTGGGTTTACAGAGCAGTATGCGAGTAAAGAGAGTTGGGAAAGTTGCCGGAAGCTTTCTCAGTGGACCTGCCCGGCGGGGCAGAAGGCGTATGGAAGATGATGAGCAAAGCCCAGCGGATGAGCAAGGAGATGGTTTAGATGCTGCCGGCTCCAATCAAGAGCTTCAAAGCCAAAGCCAAAGTCAAGAATCAAATTTGGCAGAGTCCCAGAGCCAAGACGAACCATCGAGTCAAGAATCACACTCGAATCGACCATACTCCTTTTCATCGAACTACAGAGACTTTGCCGCCGCTGGTAGTCCAGTCAGTTCAAAGGAGATCATCAATTCAATGCTTAGGTCAAGATCACCACCACCACCTACTCTGGCAGCTCGATCCGTTGAAAACTCTGCTGATGAAGCACCCCCTGACGAGGCTCCTTATGGCGATTCCCAGAGACCAGCAAAACCAGTGTTCAAATTACCAGCTCCCCGACCAGATCTTCCGTCAAAGCATGATCAGGAAAATGAAGCACCTCCCACCTTCAAGAGGAATAAGCAAGCACCTTTGATGAGCCTCGATAAGATAGAGAACCCCCCCGCGCGGCCAACGAGTATAGATATGGGCGCATTACGTGTTACAGTTTCACCTGAACGACGAGCATTAGCTTCTAGAAGTCAAAACACGCCGCGGAGACCAGCTCCACCTCCACCGAAAATGTCTGTGCTGGAAGCGGCTACGTCAACCGCTGGTGCTGCAGCAGCTTCGCATGCTACGAGCAAGAGAAATAGACTAAAGGTGAATGGAAAGTATTTCACTCGACTAGACTGCATTGGACGGGGAGGTAGTTCAAAGGTGTTCAGAGTGATGGCTGAAAACTCTAAAATATTCGCGCTGAAACGAGTATCGTTAGAAGATGCGGATGAGATGGCTGTCCGTGGCTTCAAGGGAGAAATTGATCTGCTTAAGAAGCTTGAATCTGTGGAGAGAGTGATTCGACTCTATGATTACGAGATGAACGAAGAAAAAGGCACACTCAACGTGGTATGTGCCTCCTGTGACTATGCTGGTATTTAAAGCTAACTGATATGTATAGCTTATGGAAATGGGCGAGTTAGACATGAACAAGATCTTGGAATTGCGACTGAAATCAGAAAATGCCAAGTTCGATCCCAGCTTCGTCCGTCATTACTGGAAGGAGATGCTCGAATGCTTACAAGCCGTACATGCGCATGATATTGTCCACTCGGACTTAAAGCCTCACAACTTTGTTCTTGTTCAGGGAAGACTGAAGCTGATTGACTTTGGAATTGCAAATGCGATTAAGACAGACGAGACAGTGAATGTTCACCGCGAGACGCAAGTCGGCACACCTAACTACATGTCACCTGAATCACTGATCGATTCCAATGCAAAGCCAGATAGCAGAGGCCGGATTTCGAACGAACCGAGACTGATGAAGCTGGGCAAGCCGAGTGATATCTGGAGCCTGGGATGTATCCTGTATCAGATGGTGTACGGGAGAGCCCCATTTGCACACATTCAAAACCAGATGCAGCGTTGCCAAGCCATCATCAACTTCAACTATGCCATTGAGTATCCTTCCGTTGGTGTGGGCAATGTGCCGGTGCCAGGCAGTCTGATCCGCACGCTGAAAAAGTGTCTGACTCGCGACCAGCACCAACGGCCGTCAGCGACCGAGCTTCTGGACCCCAGAGATGCGTTCCTGAACCCGGTTGAGTACAGCGAGGACTGCTTCCCCATGACCGAGGAGCTTCTAGGCCGCATTCTGCAGAGCGTGGCCGCCAAGTGCAAGGATCGCACGCCGAGCGACATCGAGCTCCTGTCGCTGTGGCCAGCGGGCTACTTCAATAGCCTCCGCAAGAACCTGAGAGAGGGAAGGGGGTAGCCATAGGGGGTTTCTCCGGGTTGTGGCCTGATGAGCTGGAGGCATTAATGAGCAGATCGCATGCCTGAGACGTATAATGCGGTGTTCTGGTGGTGTTCTGTACTGTACATCTAGTTAGTACAAGTGGTGCTTGTCAAGTGCAAGCGTGTAGTCGTAATGATGCACATGGGGCTTGTGCGGACCTGGGTAGTTTCCGAACGGCCGCTTATGGAAGCATCGGTTTGTTTTTGGTGTTGGTTTTTGGCGTGGCGTTTGGTGCTTGTGGGGATGGGGATATACCATCAGGGAGTCTTCTTGGGTTGCTTCGAAGGGCTGTCTTTTATCACTTCTACTTGTTTCGTGTACTTGCTTGTTTCTCCATCATCCTCTCTCCGGCTGCGACTCCCGAGCCAGGTTGTAGATACGCCTTCGTTTTATTTTTATTTGGTTTTGTTGGTTAGATCTCAAGATGCATTTCTTATGTAAAGACATAATAACAGCTTTGTTCTTCCAATCGCTTTGAGTTTATGAGTTTGTGAGTTTGCAAGTTTTTTTGAGACATGATTGATGTATGGACATGGTTATCCATCCATCTGTCATTTATGGTATTCTAATTCCTAGTGATGCCCTTTGGTACTTTGTAATAACTGATATCTTACCAAGTGCTGTTGTGATATGTAATCAGAGCACATAGCAAACAAAGTCCGCGTGAAGCCAAGCTCCCTTGTTATCTCAAGACTACAACACAACATAGCACAGCACAGCACAGTGCAGTGCAGTACACCTCTGGATCTCCGATATCTACGCAGTATCCGAGAGCGGAGATACCATAAATATCCTGTTGTACAAGCACAACCACAACAACCACAGCAGGCACAAGCAGACCAGCAGATCTCTGGTCTCCCGTCGCACGAGCCTCTCTTTTGCGCTGCGTGGATTGTGGGGTTGGATGGGGCTATCCCGTGAGGCCCCCGCCGCCACCAAAGATTCCCGGAAATCATCAAACCAAGTACTGTACAGTAATTCCTCGACGGGAATAACATCCAACTCACTCCTCTCCCCTTTACTCAGTTACCTCGCACTCCGCCCATTGTTACCTTCTTAATTACAGCAAAAACAATGTGAAGACCCCCATGGGTTGATAAACCCACAAATCATGCGTGGGCGGCGGGATATACCTTCGGTAGTTTCTCCTTCCCTGGCGAAGCCCAAGTACTACCGTACTTTCTTGTTGTTGTTGGAGACTTTCCGTTAGCTTCTGGATCTTGGGTCCACCCCTGGTTTCTTTACAGTACAATGTGTGGAATGGCACTTGCGGCGGGACCAGGGATTTGGTTAGACTGGCTTGGGGCTAAGGAACAGCCTTTGTCCGGCAGAGCTGGAGGTTATGTGTATATATACATGAGCTCCAGCAGCGCCCCTTTCGGAGTGGTAGGTGTTTTGTCTGACTGTGAGTGCCATTGCTTCTCGTCTCACCATCCATATCTATATCCTCTTTCTTTTCTCCTTCTTTTTTTTACCTCTGCTCTGTCATAGACAGACACCTTCTCTTTTCACCCAAGATTCGTCTCTGGCCGGCAAGTAGAAACTTTCCCTACAACAGCAGAGAAAGATACACCTTCTATGCTTCGACTACTCCAACAGTGGTGGACTGCTACCGGCGCCATGGGATCAACAGCTCCTCTCCTCACCCTCAAGGATGATCCCATTGAGAACCTCCGCCCGCTCAAAGTTCGTGTCATCGGTGCCGGCTACTCGGGGATTTACCTCGGCATACGGATTCCTCAGCGATTGAGGAATATCGACTTGAAGATCTATGAGAAGAATGACGGTGTAGGTGGAACGTGGTGGGAGAATCGGTATCCGGGGTGTGCTTGTGATATTCCTGGTATGTTGTGTTGTTCTCCATTATACAGAATGCTGTATAGCTATATTACGGCATCGAAAACAATTGCATTTATGAATTGGATGCTGATTCAGATTTGCAGCGCATTCTTACCAATATTCCTTTGATCCCAATCCCAATTGGTCGGCGTTCTATGCTCCCGCAAAAGAGATATGTGACTACTTAACGAGCAAAGCAGAGAAATACGGTGTTATGCGATTTGTTCAGCTATCACACAAAGTCACGGACTGCACATGGAACGATAATATAAAGAAATGGTGCGTAGAAGGACTAAAATACAACTCTGCTATTCTAAACACAAATAAAACTAACTTCTATCTCAAGGAAAATCACAGTAGAGAACACCATAACCAAGGAAATCATCGAGGAAGAATGTGATATCGTAATATCCGCCCGTGGTGCTCTAAATGATATTGCCTGGCCTAATATTCCTGGCTTTGACAAGTTCAAGGGAGAGGTTATGCATTCAGCTGCTTGGAAGCAGGAGTAAGAATCCTCCATACTTAAAACTCCGAACTTTTGTATCCGCATCAATTGCTAACTGTAACTAGCTATGACTTCAAAAACAAGCGAGTAGGCGTTATTGGCGGCGGATCTAGCTCGATCCAAATCGTACCGAGTCTTCAGAAGATCGAAGGAACCCATTTAAGTTGTTTCGTGAGGAGTAGAACTTGGATTTCGAATCCATTCGGTGATAGTGAGTATTTCCTTGCAAAAGAATGCTATATCTTTGCCCCAGCTAATGCAGAAAAAAGATGTGATGATCAATCTTGGGCTGGACCCTAAGAAGTTAGAGTGTGAGTCTCACCAAATGCATAAACATATATCTATTACATCGCTAACGAGCCATAGTCACCGAAGAACAGAGACAGGAATTTAACAATAACCCCAAGAAGTTCCTCGAATTCCGCAGGACCATTGAAGCAGACGGAAACACGGTCCATGGCATATCATTCAAGGGCCATGAAGTACAAAATGGTGCTAAGATAGCATTTGCAGAGATGATGAAGCAGCGTCTGGCCAAGAAACCCGAAATCCTTGACTCCCTGATTCCAAATTTTGGAGTAGGCTGTCGTCGCCTTACACCTGGCCCTGGATATCTCGAGGCCTTGGTCGAAGACAATGTAGACTTTATCTCCGATCGAATCAGAGAGATCACTCCAACATCAGTCATCCTTGAGACTGGCAAATCTATTGAGATAGACGCTCTAGTTTGTGCTACTGGATTCAACACCTCTTCACCCCCTCCTTTCCAAGTCAACGGTAAGAACGGTGTCTCTCTACAACAACGCTTCAAGCCGTACCCAGAAACCTATCTCACCATGGCTGTCGATGGATTCCCCAACTTCTTCATGATGTTGGGTCCCAATTCGGCCATTGGAAGTGGTAGCTTGACCATGATGATCGAAACAGAAGGCGATTACATCGTCAAATGCATCCGCAAACTCCAGAAGGAAGACTACATCACCATGATGCCGAAGCGAGAACGCATCCAGGACTTCTCGGAGTACATCGACGCATACTTCAGCAAGACAGTCTACATGGACGAGTGCCACAGTTGGTACCGCTCCGAAGGTGGCCATGGAAACCGAGTCAGTGGTCTCTGGCCTGGAAGTGCCCTGCATTGTCTTGAGGCACTGAGAGCGCCGAGATGGGAGGACTTCGAGTATGAGAGCCGACATGAGAATGGTATGAGGTGGCTTGGAAGTGGATGGAGTGTCACACATATTAAGAACAAGGATGGGAAGTTTGGAGGAGATCCGGCGTGGTATTTGGATCCTAGTCAGGTTGATGTACCGCCTGCACCAAGGCCGGAGGAGGATGAGAGGTATACTAAGTTAAAGCCTTGGTCCTATTAAATGTATTTTCCTTGTTTTTGAGGGGGTTTTCNTTTTTTTAAGGCAAAAGGTGTTGATTGCTTCTTCCTCCTTTTTTGTTTTGGNTTTTTATATCTATGATGATAATGCCCTTTTTATTCCTTCTCTTTTATGACGGTCTTCTCATACGTTTATATACCCGCTATCTCCTTTGTATTAAGGATAGATACAAAATATGACGTTGATATTAATTATATCTGTCACGACAACTCTCATGTGGTTACGAATCAAGGGCTCATAAGATTATTTGGCTCCTTATATCGGTCTTTTGATAGCTTTAAATTAAAATTTCTTACAAAAGTAGCTAAAAATGGCAATTAATATCAAAGATATAAATTAAACCCCGAGATGACCACTCTACCCACCCCTCCTATCACCAAGCTGATCCCAACTAAGTGAATAAACAAAAGTCTAGTAAAGGCTAGCTCGGCGCTAGTTGGATATAAATACCACTGAATAACGAGTACAGACTCAACTATCCTACAACTATTTACAACTTCCTTACCTTTCCGGCTTTGAGTGGGCTTTTGGCAGTAGCAGAACATGACGTTCTCTTCGGGATTCGTATCACTTTCATTCATCAGTTACGTTAGTCAATCTCTTCTCATCAACGATGCTTTGGAAAAAAAGAATGGAATGATGAGGTCAGACTATCTATCGTTTGCCTTATTGTTATCATTTTTGTTTTTGTTTTTGTTGTCGATCCTCTTGTTAGTGTCAAAAGTATTTATATCGGCTGACATTTGATTTGACACCTTCTACTGACTTCCCCCCGCTCCCTCTTATTCCTTACTCCAAGCCTAACATTTTCGGTTTCCAATGTTTGTCTTATCCCTTTTAAATTCGAGAGACTATTGTTTGTTGAATACGTTATTTGGTAGTAAATGGATAATAATGGTGGTTAATCACAGAAATTACTTATGCGCCATCGATGTTATTGTTCTCCCTTGAGTTGTAATAGTTTTGTCATGACCAGATAAAGCTTTCGAAGGCCATCAGGCCTAAAATATATTAATTATTAATTATTACCGTGATTGTATTAGAACAAAGATTAAATATGGTAGTTACTCGACTTTCCTTTTCTCCATATGTCCATGTTCGCCACGTCCCCGGCAGACTTTGTAAGAAATATCACCCTTACTTAGACCCTCCTTAGCTTTGTGCCCCTCCTTCTAGCAATAACTACCGATGAGCTTGTTTTCCTTGCAGTCTTTAGATTTTGCGACCCTTCTCTTTGCAGTAATTGCACGCTATATCGCTGCTAGACGAAGTAGCAGGCAGCACGATTGTAAGTAGACGCCAAGTGGAAGTGAACTTCACTGGCAAGTTACAACAGCTATCTTGTTTTATCAACTACTTTGGTTGCTATATCTCGACACTTTAGAGTTGGCTGTGTAAGACTATGAGCATTAATTTATTGGTGCATTTTGCGGCACGGTAGACGGGAAGAGGTGACTGCTGCAACCGGGTGCCATGATGCATCATTCACTCAAAATGATATCAAGTCAATCAACTTCATGTAGCTTAGTCGAGAAACCAAGATGTCTTCAAACCTTGTTATAGGAACATCCCAAACTTGATACAATCACCATTTGAGTAATCCGACTTCCAGTGTCTTGATCGAGATGGCCTTCTGTTTCCCTCAACAATTTTTGCGTGGAGTCCTGGGCTACATACAGTGCTGGACATAAGTCTGGAGCCCGCCACGGGGAACTGTTGAACTGAGATATGATAGATCACAACAGAGCCATATGTCCCGACAATTTCCATTCCAGCTCAGCTGAACTCAGCTCTGTGGGTTACCAAAAATGAACCACCAATGACAAGACAACAGACCTACTTCTGAGAAACTTAAGAGAAGTTTCCCGGAAATCCCGCGGACTAAGTGAATAGTCTCCTCAAAGCCACCCGAGGATTGCAACTTAGAGGGAAGGTCAAGAATCTTATCGTTTGTATATGCTTTGTGAGAATGTAGTTCCTCCGGTCTCAGCCTGGGAGATATCCACATACCTATATAATAAAGGCTTCATCCATCAAAATGTCAACGTTAGGAACAGTTCACTGATTGCTTCAATATGATTACTAAAAATAATATCAATAACAAACAAGATCATCATGTATTATCAATATCAGATCATCTATACTGGTCTAATTCCCCCATGCTGGTCACTCACATGCATGATCCCTTGAACGATGAAAAAAGAGACGAACCTACATTCTCCAGGTTATCATTCATCTGGGATCCAAAACTCCCTCCAGAGTACCCAGAAGATGAGAACGTAATAACTCTCTTTCCTTTTGAAAGAGACTTTCAATGGGTGAGCCAATTACCAGGCTGTCGTCAATCGAAGCATTGGGCGAACACCAAAAAAGCTACCATTATATTACTTGATGAGATTCGCACAAGTACGCAAAATTGTGCATCAAAACTGCCTGCGGAACTGCATTAAACGAGGGATAGTATCAGACGTGTAGAGAAAGAGTAAGATCTCGTGGAAACTACCGTGAGATCAACGGCGCATATGATGCCTGATGCAAGCCCGGTCAGGGCGGGAATGATTGCGCAGAGCATGTTGATCATTTTCCTTCACGATGGTGAGTACTAGTTTTCATATTTGACCAGTTACTAACCATTGTTTCTTTTCAGATGTGGTCGAATCTGACTCTTCACAAGCAGTACGTCGTCACCCTAAAGAGAACGGAGCCTCCTGAATTAATGAGATAACAAATAGGGTCACACGATTGCAGATGAGATTATGAACCACTGGAGTGAAAATAACGACGGGGAATTGCAGATACCGGAAGAGGCACTTCAGGGAAATATATTTCACCATTTCACAGAAAGTGTTCTAGAAGAAGATCCCATATGCGGCAGGGAGCTCTTGAAGGGCGCTTACAGATGGGTAGCCTTTACTCGAGGATACAAAACCATCCATCATAGCAATTTTGAGAGCCTGCGGAGCTATTTGGATTACCGTAATGTCGACATTGGCGACAAGTAGGTTCTGTTGCTCTTATATCTCTCTGAATTATCGTACAGTCACTTCGAAGTAATGTGGTTGCTAACAACATCAAATTATCAGCCTTCTCCAGGGACAGATAACTTTCGCTTGCGGAGTGAGGCTCTCCGAAGAAGAAAAGGCCGCTTTGAAAAAATTAATCCATTTATTTGCTGACCACATATCTCTGATGAACGATCTCTATTCTTTTCACAAAGAATATGAAAAATCGAAATCTGGCTGGTTGTTGCTAAACGCCATCAGCGTTATCCAACAGGTGAACCAAGTTTCGGTAGTCACAGCGAAACGGATAGCTCAAGAGATAATATTTGATCTAGAAATTCAGTTTCACGAAGAGTTTGAAAGACACATGGACCAGAAATCACTCAATGTTCGCCAGGAAAAGTGGGCTAAGGGAATTGCGAAATGTCTGGTAGGACATATTTATTACTCCGTCACAAACCCACGTTATAGCGGACCAGCAACAAAGGTCTATGATAGTACAGCCTAAGCCAGAAGGTAAACTAAAATATTCAACATATTTGTAAAATAACAAATCTTTTATACCATTCAACATGTTTATAAGAAGCACAAAACATGGGTGGAAATACTTTTCATTTGTAATTTCACATACACTTGTTGTCTATGTCACTTTAAGCTTAGTGATTGTGTTAATAAGAGCTAGCCTATTCAGGCATTTACCGACCTCGCCGCATACTAGATTCTTAGAAAGGCTGTTCTGAATGGGCGATTTGCTTTAACCCACTCCCATTTTGTTTAAGAAAGACAAAATGTGATATCCACAAATTTTTAGAGTCGGTTTCCATCAAGTAACTCAATAGCGATACGACTACCATGGCGAAAAGATGGCTGAAGCATGGTTATCCTTCGGAAGCACTAAGCTGGCTTAGTCTTATTAGATTTACAATTATTAAATAGTGAGATCATTTGGGAGGTAATAAGAGGAATGAACCACACTATTCGCTAATTTACAGCTTACTATACATATACTGAAACACAAATCTCTTGGTGCTAATTAAAGGTTTCAACTAGAAGTTATCTCCACCCCTAGGTTGAAGTGAATTTCAAATTTAGAACTTAGTATTGGTAGAGAATACTTCATATTCAATTAGTTTTCTCCATCCTAGGATTCAGCGTCACATCTTCTAATCATATAAGAGAATTAAAATTTACTTTGTGCTTCTTCTAGTTAAAACCCCTTTGCAAGCCAGCTACACTTTAGACTCTTGTTTTGTACTCGCTAACATTTCACTAATCCGACGTGTTGTACTATTCTCCATATTCACCTTAACTTGTTACATATATAAAACTTTCTCCTTTCCCATTTCTTCTTCTTTCCTTCCCATCATCATCTCTCAAATTTGGAAACACCTTCAATTTTCCGATTAGAAATTACATATTCTATGTTTCTTATATCCTATAAGATACTCTTTCAAGCTGATCATAAATATTTTCGCTTCTTTGTTGATCACTCACATCTTTTCACTGTTGATCAGGTCATGCAGCTTATTATTTCATATTGAAAATGGCAGAGGACTTATCCATAAGCAATAAGCGGGCTGCTAAATCGCCTACAAGTTGTTATGGGTGATGTCGACTCTTATTTATGGGCGACATTTCTGATTTGCGATATTGATGAGCTTACGTTACCAATAATACCAGCTAAGGTGGTTGTCTAATCGGAGTTTAGACTGCCAATTTAGTTCCAAAAAAGGAAATAGAATGGTATGAACGCCTTCTTCTTTTCCAGCCTCTGGTGGTGGTAGTGTTGTTGCTCCTGCTTTAGCTGCTGTTATTGCTTTTACTACAGCTTCTACTGCTGTTATGGCTACTCCTGCTGCTCCTCTTCTGTTTCTGCTACGAAATTCCATACGACCTGGACCAGCTGGGGCTACAGCGATTCGCAGCACAAGCTGAGCAAAAACTGGCTTGTTACGAATCATGGCAGATATATCTCATACAGTTCCGGGCGCCTGGCTTCCACGAAGGGGTCTTTGGTGTTGACCAGCAACACCNAAAGACTCCTGTCACGGATGGAGGGCTTACCTCATAGCTATTATACGGTCTTTTGCTGCCCTGCTAGTTTTGCAAGTGTACCAACCATTGCAAGCCCTACAGGCTCTTTAAAAAAAAAAACTCAGATCATCTAGAAATCGACTTAGAATTTGATGAATGCTATCATCATAGAGACTGTGGTTCACGCTGATTTCATCGCACTAGAGCGTTAGCTAATATATCGCTCACAATAATGTGAAGCATTATATCATCGTTTCATTCGAGGTGAGTCAAGCCAAGACAAATCCGAATTTCTCCTACTCTCATTGTTAGCTATTATAGCCCTTTACTAGGCTGACCATCGTCTTCCCTCGCTCCTTCTACTTTCTCTTCTTTCCTGCTCTTCCTTCTTCCCTCGTCGGCCTTCCTGTCTGCTTACAAAACATCTCGCATAAGTCCCCAAAGAACTCTTCCTCTTCATCCTTCTCCATTTCACTTGTCATGAAATCCCACTGGGAAAAAAAGTCTAACGTTGAATAAGAAGTCCTGTCTAAGCTACCTATAGGTCAAGTTTCCAAGAAGAGAAAGATGACTGAAGATATCTCAGCCTGGTAGTTTTGAAACAGCGGTTCAGTGCTTTGGAGAAGGCGTTCGCAGACAAGAAAGACTAGACGAACCGGCTGAAAGATACTCGAAGATGATCTTCTCGGAAAGCAGTGATACGATAATATACACCGGCACCAGCGACGAGAAACACGNTTTTAGCTTTGGTGTCCACAACATTAACAGTAATGACACGGCTAAAAGAGCTGTGGTTATCCAGTGATGTATGTCTCTTAGTGAGCAATACCGCATATGGACACACAACCTTACTAGGTGGATCAGCAGCAGGTTCTACAAATGGTGAAATGACTGATGGGGACCTTACGAAGATCAACATTCACTCAAAGACTTGTTTCCAAGAAGAATAGGGTGTCAATTCTCCCCTCGTTGTGCTAGCTACAGAACAATAGTCGTTCTTATAATGGCATTGAATAATAGTAAGTCGACGATTAACGACAGCTATCGAGACTTCGTGATTCAAAAGATCCGACACATCTTTCAAGGAACTGGATGATGCCGACATTCTTTTTTTTTTTCATTTAAGTTACACCACAACTCTAATCATTCTCTACAAATATTACAAATATCACAAGTCACATTAAAGGTTCATCATCACATCACAATGGTCTGGAACAAGTCAAGTATATCTTGAGTAGTGACATGCGTATATTTTCGCTTTCTCCCTTTGTTGTAAATAGTATATAAATGCCCATACCAGCACAGCCCATAAAACTAAAGTGTCACTTCCAAAAAAAAAAGTATCCCAATAAACATCCTCATTTATATCCTCCCAGTTGAGCGGAAAAAATGTCGTCACAATCTCAATAAAGTCAGAAGGTTCTGTCTGATAGAAGGAATCCAATCTAGCCCCATCAAATCACGTGATCTTTTCATATCTTGGACCACCACAAAATACATGATATTCTCCAAGAAGAATTGACACCACCCTCAAGTAATCCCCGGAAACATGGAAAACCCCGTCGAGATTTCTTTGGTCCAACCACTCTACAGAAAAGGAAAGAAGAGCAGGGATAAAAGCAAATAAATAGCCAAAATCAAATGCCGGACGCACACGCTCCCATTAAGTCATCAACCGTCGTTTCATGAAATGCTAAGACGCAACGGAAAAAAAGGTGCGAGGCCAAAGAATACCCAAGTTTGAAAAAAGAGGAAACATTTAGCATATATTTTAATGTCACAATTCTGTTCCGGCCTTTCTGTGTAATGCCTATACGACCCTTCAGCATCCACCAGTCAGTCTCTCTCCACCGTATAATTTTTCTCAGCAAGTCTGATCTCTGGGAGGGGGGCCATTTACTGGCGTCCACCAAATCCAGAGTTGAACTGGTCATCTTGAGTCCAATCCATTGCCATCCCTCCATTCGTCGTGTTGTTTACATTGGTCTGTGCATAGAAATCTAAAAACTCTTGGGGAATTGGCGGGGCATTAAACTGCTGGCCAGTTATCTCCCCGAAGAAAGTGCTCGGTGCACGGCTAGCGACAGTGCCTCCGGTAGAGGACGGGAAAAGCTGGAAATCAGCACCTAGCTGATTTTGAGGAGCAAAGTCCTCGAAGTCCTCATCTACCTCACGGAGTGAGGTGGGGGTGTAAAGCATTGTGTTCCCATGACCGACAGGTGAGATGTGAGGCATGGGATCCGCTTTGGGGTTGTACGACATGACGCCAGGCTGCTGCTCGTACGATCCCATGCGTTGGAAGAGTTCGTGTGAAGGAGTAGGAAGCTGAACATTTGCACTGTAGAGGTCTTCATTCTCACCAAACAGAGAGAAATCTACATTGTTGGAAGTGAACTCTTGGTATGGTTGTAAGTCAAATGTGTTTGCGGCCATCTCATAAGGTGAGGTGTTGTTGCTAGATGAGTAGAGCGACTGGTTCATATCGGAAGTCGGGGAAAGGTCAATCTGCAGCGATGGAGCAGGGTTGAACAGATCAAAGTCAATGTTTTGGTTGTATTCCGGGAAGCCTATGTCCGAATTGTGAGTCGCCTCGAACATGATCCCATCATTGTAAGAAACCAGGTCGTAGTTCTGCTCTACGGGGGTGGTAATAGTATTACCTTCACTGCTAGGTGTGCGAATGGTAGAGGTCTGAGGAGTTGGGAGAGCATTAGGCTCTTGCCCACCCTTGGTCTTGTTCTTCCCATTGTTTTTAGAGCGGATGTAGGTCCAGCCGTGCGCCTTCTCCATATGCTGCTTGCAATTGGATTCACGCTTGGATCGATATGGGCAAGGCTTGAAATGACACTCGTATAGAGCTGGAGAAGAGGAATGCTTGTCATTGTGATGACGTCCCATCTCCTTTTCAGTTGGCCATCCATACTCGTGGTAGTGGCAGGTCTCAACTGGACACTTCCATGGTCGAGAATGCGTCTTCTCGTGCTTAGTCAAGTCACAAGGACGCTTGAACTCTCGATCACAACCGGGTTCGCGGCAGCGTTTCGGAGCAAGCTCCGAAGCTGAAGCAGATCGCTTGCGACGAGCCATGGAACGCATGATGGCCTCATCATCCTCGGCCTCCTGGCTTAGGGATCTCTTCATCTGGATAACAGATTTACTGTCGTCGTCGTCTTCTTCCAGGTCTATGGCTTCTCCCGTGACGACCGATATGGCCTTACCGTTTTTCTTGACTCGGACAAGCTGGGCTGGGCGCCCGTTCTTGGAATAACCACCGTGGAGTTTTACCTCGTCGGTTCTGTAATGAAGGAGCTTAGTAAAGATCTTTTGTAGTTGTTCGATAGTTACGGAAGGTCGATGTTGTGGTCGCAGTCCTCCTGATACTTGACCGTGCTGTTTTCGACCCTGCTCTTGGTCCTGACTTAAGGACAGAGGTTGCGAAAAGGGAGCAGCAGCAGCATCGTCATCATCACCACCCAAACCAGGTCGGCAATAAAAGGAGAGAAAAGATGGGACAAAGGTTACATACGGTTCTGGATCATTCTCGCCCAAGGTCTCACCCTTGGCTTCCTTCTCTTTGGCGGCCTTTACTTGCAGGGCGTACTGCTTAATCTGGTCGACGAGATCGACGAAGTATCCGTTAGTGTAAGGGCGATCGTGAGGTCGAGTTTGTTCGCGTTCGCTAAGGAATTCAACAGTTGCTTGAATGCACCGGATCGACGTGAGGCAGAAATCGAGATACAAGGCGGCAGTCTTGGCTCTCTCCTTCAAGACGCGAAAGAACCAGTGAGCAACACCCCCTACAACATCGAGACCGGGAAAATCACTTACGGGTGCCATAAAAATCAGAGTCTTTTCGAGGTCGCGGAGACACACAATCTCCTTATTGAGAATCCTTCTTGGACAATCCTTAACAATCGAGTGGAAATCCTTCAATGAAGGTTTGGCGAGGAGGGGTTTAAGAATGTGCTCGTGGATGCGATTAGTCGCACGAGAGCTGAGAGGTTTAAGTTCTTGCATGGTGGAGGAATGAGCGGCAGCTGATCTAGTTATAGCAGATGCAGATGCAGAGACAATGGACTTGGCGCCGCGTTCATCGTGGAATGCGCCAGCGGCATTCCCTTCGCTATTCAGCTCCGACTTGATAGAGGAGCCCAGGCCGCTGTCCGAAGCATGATGTCTAGATGCCCGACGATTGTTGTGACGTGGGCGCAGAGAGTGACGGCCAATGGACAACTCGGCCGGCTCCTGTGTGAGTACACCATCCATGATAGCGCCGTATGAGCGCGTTGCTGGAGTGTCGAGGGTGTGGTTGAGGACTCCCTGTGGAACGGGGTCGGCGTCGTCGGGAAAGGATCGACGAGTGGAAGAGCAGTCGTCAAGGCTTGCGAGACTGCGGTCGATGTCTCCCAAAGTCAAAGCTACGCGACGTCTGTGAGCATCGACAACATCTTCGAGTGATGATTGTGAACGTCGAGGCAAGGTAGGAACGGTGAAGTATTGCTCAGTCTTGGTGTCCGGCGACGATGAAGGTGAATGGAAGGTCGCGCCCTTGCGAAGGGACATCTTGGTATTAAGGGTTGGACAGACAGATGACGCCGAGGGTGAAGGAGTCAGAGCGGGAGATGTGGTCTTTGTAGTGCGGCGAGGATGGGTGAACGACATCTCTGAGTGGTCAGGTATTGGGGGGGCAGATATGGTTGGAAAAGCTGTTGAAGGGACTAAGATTGATTAGCCACGGTTTGTGCTAGGCTCACTTGCATTGATTTGCTGGGTGGATGAGTCACAATCCGGGGAGCCGAATTGAGCAACGGTTGGACAAACAAAGAGAGAGCCTTTTCCAAGTAAAATCCGAATAAATCGAACAAACCATTCGTCAATGGAAATATAGAAAAAAGAAAGAAGTGCAGAAATGAATAAAAACACCCAGTTCCAACCACCTCCTCTTGCAGAGAGGTAGAAGTGGTCAACGAGGCTCCAAAAAACCATACAAATCAAGTAAACGGGCAATGCATACAGGTTTATATCTGTAGTCGATCCTCCAAAAATGCGGCTCTTATAACTCGTTCCCACTAACAGGAAGTCCAAACGACCCTTTTCAAGTATTCCGAGGATTGAAAGAATGTATCAAGGATTCGAAAAGTCGAGATCGAGGTCCAGGCCGAGAGTCGAAGAGGGTGGAGCCGAGTTCGTTGGGTTGTGTTAACTCGGGGTCTTCCGTTGAAAGGCACCCTTTTCCCTTCCGTTGATCCCGTTTAGAAAGCGATGATTGCTTTGCGCACCAACACCTTAAGAGTCACAAGTCTCTGATGCTGGAGAGTAATGTTCGGTCGATGAGCAGATAGAAGTTTTGGGAGAGCCGCGCCTTGATGAAGAATAGGCAAACTGGCTGCTGCCTGGGGCTGGTGATGGTAGTAGTGCTGCTNGGGGGGGTGGAAGAGAAGCTCGGGTGGAGAAGAGGCTCGCAGTATATAGGGATCGGGCTGGGTCGCTGGCCGCACTCAAAGCGTCCTCCAGATTTTTGCTGCACCGAACAGAATGGGGAGAGAGCGTTGACGACACCTGAGACCCGTGTGGACGTGTAATCGGCAGGCACACTCCAAACGCAAATGGGGAAAGTAGGAGTGGTGGAATCTGGATTCGTGGCCTGGCCGAGCAAGCTAGAGGCTGGTGTGAAGGGCAAGCAAGAAGCAAGAACGCGCACTCTAGTCAGGACGGAGGGCAAAAGGGAAAAGGGAAAGGGGGGGGATTTGAGAGAATTGGGTGAAGAATTGGGTGATGGGAAACGGGTGTGATCGAAGGGGATGGGACAGACAGAGAGAGAGAGAGAGGGGAGAGGGGAGGAGGAAAAAGCGCAGGCAGCCTTCTGGAGAGCCTTACGGATGAATAATGCGTTGCGAGGCGACGTCAAGGGGTTAAGGCGGCGCGGCAAATTTAGGCAGCAGCGAGCGAGGGTGTGTTCGTTGTTGGTCGTGGGTTCGTTTGGTCGTTTTGGTCGTTTTGCTTGTTCCTCGTCTCTCGCTACCCCGGCCCTAGCACACGCCTGGATCGATCCTCGCTCGCTCTCGCTCTTCTTCTGCCCCTGGCCCGAGCTTAAAATTATCGCAAAAGACGTCAATGCCACAGACTCTCTGTACCACAGTACCGTAGCTGGTACAGTACGGTGGCAGTTTATCCAACGGTGTCCTCTGGACTCGGAATGCGGTACATGTCCGGTCCGCTCGGGTCTCCATTATTATCGTACGGTTCTGGCAAGTTACTAGTAATTACTTGGACTTTTTTTTTTGAACCAGATTGTCAGTGTTACATAGGAGGTTTGAGAAGAGCATCAGCATCATTTGGTTGGGTCTGACGCATGAAGGTAACGTGATCTGGTAAGGCGTAGCCCAAAGAAAGCGGCACAGCACAGAGCACAGCCTTCACTTGTTGCTCCAATACTGTACAATAATACAGTAATACGGCATGAAATATTAATTCTGTCCTTAATACCTGGGGTTTGGTTATGGATTGATTGATTGATTGACTGATGAATGGATGATGGATTGATCTGTTCTAATCTTGGAAGTCAGAAACTGTAATTAGATGCACCAAAAAAAGAATTGCCGATCAGCTGAAGTCAAAATACAGTACAGTGTTGAATGGATCTTTGCTGCTTGTGCACAATTTCCCGGAACCTTGGCCGGGAATAATTTTGAGTTACAGTATTGGCATGCATTAATTCACTTCGAGGCAAAACAAACTTGCATCACTGATTCACCAACCACGGGCACGTGCTTCGCTCACCCTTGAGTCACCGATAAGCAACAACTCTTGCCCGGATCGCTAATAATCCAGCAAACTCCACGAGATCGATTATTAATAGCAAAAAAAAAATTGCCAAAATCTCCCCTCCTTCAGTACTGTAACGGGTACGGAGTAGGGTACGGGGAATCGACTATGACTCCGTGCCACCCAGCATTACTACAGTACCACAGATAAATGAATAAATGATTACTCTTCAGCCATTATTCGTCGCGGTACGAAGGTACTGGGCCCGCTTCCCCCAATAAATTTCGAGACGTTCCTGGCCGTCATCTCGCTGCTTTGTGTTGTTGCGGTTTTTGGGTTGCGCGGTTGCTTTGGGGAAAATAAGACGGATCTGATTTGGCCCGATTGATCTGTCCGAGGGGTGGAGTCAGTTTTGGAAAAAGAGCCTCCTCCACTCAGCAAAAAGTCAACCCGCCAGGGGTGCACGGTGAGCCCATACCGGCACACCGGGAGCCAACAACAAGCCCAACTCAAGACATTGGATGTACCCTGGTACCTTTTGTCATCCCATCCAACGTTTTGTCCAAGGGGCCGCTCAAGGGGCCTCTTACTGGTACTGTATTGGTATGCGGTATCTCTTCGTGAGGCTGAGCCGATTCAGCCTATCAGAGTAACGAGTCCCTGGATCGCATTCGTTTGCTCGCTCCCAATTCGGATGATGCACACTTTAATTACAATACAGTACTAACTTAACTGTAATCCCCCAGGGCAAGACGGAGTTCTTGGCTTCCCTTCCCCGTGTGTGCTGCTGCCAGTTTTAACAACTTTCTTGCTTTTCGCTCCATCAACTGGCAGAATGCATTTCTTTTTTTGGATCTTTGCCCGCTCCTTCCTCGGGAAAATGACGCTGTTGATCAGATGCACTGTACTGTAGTTGATGGTGCTATTCCTGTCAGAGTGCGTGTGCATTACTTCCTCCATACTCCGAAGACGTGCGTCCCCAAATCTACTCTTGTCCTCCAAATCTGCTTCTTGATTGTCACCGGTACACGACGTACATCATCTAAATTGAAGTTTCGTCAGCAGCGTCTTGGCAACTGACGAGTCCAGTTGTTCCCCAAAATTAGTTGCCTGTCCACTCACCTGTCGAATGCGAAATGGACAGCGCTCGATGGCGGTAGTTTACGAAGCTCGTACGTACAGGTACCGTCATCCTCGACACCATCTTGGGAACCGACGACCGCTTGGCGAAAGCGTCAAGCCAATGCCAAGCGAGGAAATGGGGGTCGGGACCCAACGAAAAAGCTTGGCTCCCTTGGGTCCGGTCACATCAAGCTTAAACCCTTGCTAGCGAATGTTGCGCATCGGATTTGCTGGATTTTCGCGATGACTTATAATTAGCCGCACTCGCGCTTTGATTGGGAAAGTAGCGCGCTTCGGACTTACCCGCTCAAACATGGTAATATCATGCGAGCATCTACGACGATCGCGACGATGCTCCGTAGCATTTGCGGTGGCGGGCCCCTGAATAATGATCAGGCGCTCGGGCGCAGATAATCGCATCGCGAATTCCCCCTAATCACATCTTGAAGACTCGAATTCGGCGCCGTAGCCGGGCATTGAGATCTGTCTGCAACGCACTCGTGACACCGTAATTACGGGAAAGCTCGGTACGGTTCGCTTGCTACGCCCAGCAATTTTCAATAAAATTTGAACCAGAATTAACATATCATACTAATCACGGTAATCTACTATGCCAAAGTTGTCAAAGGAATTCATGTAGAATGCTTCCTCATGCTCAAGGTCTATCTTATGTATTCACTCAAGGCCTCCATGATACCAATTGTTAAGGGGTAGGTTCTGCAGTGAATTAGTTTCCTTGTTTCCCCAAGTTTATTCTTTTTCCTTTCTTTCTTTTTTTTTACTTAACGGCTTGTTTGGCTTCATGAATCATATCTCTAAAACTGTCACATTCCCATTTCGATTTTAAGAGGTCTGGGTAGGAAAACCCTTGCGCAGTTCTAGATCTAACGGTATACCGAGATGATACGATTGGGCATGGTTGGCCATACGATGCATAATACAAACGTACGATTTAAATCAACATCAAAGATATGCTATAAACAACTTTTATTGTGCTATATAACAGGATGAGAGTAACGAAAGCATCCCAACCATGACTGGATTACCCAAAGACCCAGCGTCGTGGCACCAAGCGGTGCAGAGGCAAGGCCTCGGCCAATTAAACTATTTATGACATTGAGAAATTCTAGTCTGGGTCCAAAGTGGCCCAGCGCCAGTACTTACTCCAAAGGATTGGGTAGCAAATACTCGACCTTAAGTCATTCTTGATCTTGAACATCGTCATGCGGCTTCAGCTTCCCTGTCTATGTATGGCTATCATCTTAGCGGAATTTCACAAGGTATTCTATTATTTCTATTTAGACTGACAACAAGGTTAGTCATTTCAATTTGGATATATGATCTATAATGTAATCACATTATTCACTGTAGTGATCAGGAAGTTACAGCGCAGAATTGAATATTAAGATGATAGGTGACTTATGTTATCTTTGGTTGTGTTACTATGTTTGGGGTGTGTGGACTAGTTATAGGGGAAACCGGCAGGTACGAATCTAGATGTTACCGTCCATAAATATCATCAGTCCTATAACGACGCCTTTAGCAAAGGAAAAGAAAAACACGGCACCCCAATATCGCACATCAACCGGAACTAGCATTGCAGAATCAGGTTTCCGAGAGTCCGTCGCTGAAGGTAAGAATGGAATCACCATCTTTTTACTATTAACTAATACATTCAGCTACGCATCATATCATGGCAGCATTCTATCAAGGATGTCGTGGTCGGGTTCAGGGATATAGTGCTCGAATTAGCACTCATCATCATTGTTCTCTGGTTCCTACACGTACTAGTAAACATTGGAAGAATTGACATATTGTGGAAAGGAGCTCCGTGGCTTAGATACGAACGGAGACCCTAGATGGAGACCGCATGCAGGTGCACACAATGATCTCCCATATATATAGCTGTAGGAGTAGAAGCTACTGAACATCATTTTTCTCTTATTCTAATTTAAGATGGTGATTACAAGGATAATAACAAAAGTGAATCTTGAACGAAGAATAGTCGTAAAGATCAATAAAACTAATAAATAAAAGATGAACAGTTAAATAAATTCCTTATAGAATACTTAAATGGTAGTTATACTCTTAAGAAATAGAAGCAATGATATGNAAAAAAAATAGACTAGTGTTGGTAGACACGGCGTTTGATGATGCGAGAACACAGGTCAGACAACCGCTCACTCCAGCCAATAAACTATACTAAAGCTTGTGTAAACTTGTTACAGGATTAAACAGTAGGTGAACACTATACAACAGATTAGGAGACAAAATTGGTGGTAGTTAATAATTGGTCTTCGCAAGTAGTTTCGAAACGTCCTGTAGTCGCAACAACCATCACCCCTTGTCAATCGATTGGCTGTGGTGACTCGTTTGGCAACGACACTTTTTTGAAACACCACAATTCAACTTCGTGTCAACCTAAACAACACAAATGGTACAAAGGCATCGCAAAGTAGCGGTATTCGAACAATCGAGCTTCGAATAATGGAGTACCATAGAAGAAAGGTAGGGCAATTGATAAAGTTGGGCTAGGCCCATTGTTGAGTTCTAGGCGCATCGTAGACCAAACTCCTTTTCCATCTACAATTTCATTGTTGTCTGCTTTTGTCTGTCACATTCTTTATCTTCCTTTCATTTTCCAAAACAGNAAAAAAGTCGCGCAGACGATCTGTTGAACTTCATTTTCCCCTTTACCAACACTAAATATTTTGACTTGAGACAGTTACTCTTGTGCCTGCTGTGCAGCCTTGAAGTATCAAGTACTTATTTTTCTTCACCCTCCTTTTTAAGGCCTGGACATCTACTATCGATCACAACGACTGAATAAAAATTCCACTTCATCTGAATCATCAGTCCAAGGAAAATCATACTCTAGGCGACTACAAGACAGAAGAAGTCGTAATATCTCAACCATGTTGCTCGGACTTCCGAAACCTCTTTTACTCCTAGTGAGCCTCACAGCAATTGCCACAGCAGCAGCCATTCCACCAGTCTCCTTCACCATCAAAGGAGATTCTAGGTTAACCTCCCGCGCAGCAGGAACATCAGCAGCTTCCCAGCTCCTTGCCATAGCACCCACGAGCGCCAACTGCGATGGAGCACCAGCTCCCTCCGAATGCGCCACCGCAACCCAAGCGGCACCATACCTTATCAACGCAATGGGATCTTACAACATAACCTCTGCATCCGAAATCGCAGCCTTGCTTTCCCTAATCGCGTATGAAACCGACGATTTCAAATATAACATCAACCACTACCCAGGCAACCCGGGCCAGGGCACAAGGAACATGCAGATGGCGAGCTACAACCTTATGTACGCGCAGTCTATCTCGGAGTTACAGCAGTCGCTAGCAAGTATCACGACGGCGAGCACAACGGGTGGATTGAGCAGTGATCAGCTTAATGATATTCGGGCACTGGTGTTACCAGATCAGTATAGTTGGGCTAGTGCGGCTTGGTTCTTGACGAGTCAATGCCAGAATGCGAGACCTGCGCTGCAGGCCGGTGGTCAGGCTGGTTTTGAGGCTTATATGTCATGTGTGGGAACGAGCGTTACGGATGATAGGTTGGCTTATTGGACTCGAGCACAAGCTGCATTTGGTCTATCTTGAGTATATGAGAAATGGGGGTATTTAGAGATTTAAAGCACTAGTGATAGACATACTAGATATCGATGAAGGGGTCTATTTGACCATGGCTAGGGTGCATGGACTGGTCTCCGTGCCGGTGGCTATAACAAGTCTAACGTCTATTTCTTGTTAATATTTCATCCCAGGGAGTTAATTTACAGTTTCCTATTAATGAACCTCTATTTTCTAAAATTCCATGATATTATGTACATCGTTACAGATACATATGACTTTTCATGATAAACCCTTCCTCTTTTAGTGCATCTCATTTAAAAGGTAATTACAATATTTTAAACCAACTACTGTCAAATCTCCATCCAAAGCTTCCCAGTTCATACCATTGAAAGGTGTGAGCGGCAACATAGGTACTATTCTTCATAGCGCTCCCATGATCCAACATTCCAATCCTGAAATCGTCTTGCGGAGGGCGGTAGATACTGGGTTGTGCTCGTAATATAATTCTGGATATCATGAATCCCAGTACGAGGAAGCCTCACTTCTTCTAATCTGTCCCTACTAGAGTCCAACAATTTTGCAGCACTGTCTGCAGCAACTCTCTTGTAAAACACCTTCATCGCTAGCGCCGCATTTTGAGACGGTGATTTAGACGATGCAAATCTGAGAGCAGGATTAATGATCCAAACTCGTAAAAGAGTCGACTCGTCTGGAGTGTCTGGTGTATAGTTATGCCACTCGCTTGGTATGAAAAGGAATTGAGAGCAACACTGTGCATCCATGGTCGATATGAGGTGTCCTGCAATAACTAACTCTATCGAAAGTTGTAGAGGAAATATTGATCCTATTGCTAATTGTAGATTGATTTTCAAAGCCCATTTGTACAGTCGAAAGCCCTCAGCACGTAGATCCATCCGGCCGACGTAAGTGTCGCAGTTACTACAAACAAGGAGACAATCTTGCGATGTAGTCCCTTCGGCATACTGAACTGGATCTTTGACCTAGTGCTGGTGTCATTATGAATACACTAAGCATGGGTAGAAATTTAATATATGATTGCTAAATAATTAAACTCAAATAGGTACCATTATATCCTACAAGAACATGAGGTCAAGCTATCATGATTCCTATATTATATCAACACGATCAATTATATTTGTCCCTCGTGTTAATCCCACCAATTTCCAAGTCTGCGGAAAATATGGAGTAAAAATCCGAGGTAGTGAAGCAAGTAACCACATAATCCCAAAGGAAGAGGGTATGCTTGCATAACCTACTGCCGGAGCAGAATGGCCACTTGAGTGTTTTTCTTGGGTATTTGTATCGGTAACTAGGTTACAGAGGAACCACCGGTCGCCTTCTTGATACCCATGTCTAGGAAGCATAGATGAAAACTGTGCAAGGGCGGAAAAGAAATAGAAAAAAACTCCTTTATATGGGAGGTACCCTCTTACCTTGACTCCTGGGCAATCTTTTCCGGAGAGAAGGAACGTGGTCATGTCGACAAAACCTATCCCCACCTGGGCTGTAAGCTTGGTATTTGCACCGTAACTTCTATTTGCCATGGTAGGATTTTTTTCACCATGGTCAGATGGCTTATGGCAATGCCAGAAGTCCATCATCTCCGCCCAATTGTCACTTGGGAGATCTCTCCAAGATTGGATTCTTCCTTTCTCCAGAGCAATAGCACCGCATCCATGGCACATAAACTCGAGACCTGTGTTCAGGGTCTTCGCAGGCCAAGGAGTAGGATTGTCTTTTGCACTGTCAGCGTCTGTTGGCCGTCGTGGATCTGTAATGGGCAGCCGCCACGTGATTTCTTTATTCGCTACAGTAGGTATGGGAAGTGAGGTAACAGGAGTTACTCTTCGAGGAAGTGTTAGGGTAGTATATAACTCCTCATGATGGACAACGAGCTCCTTCCCATCTTTTAACTCAACCTTGGTGGTATTGTTGCTTGCTGTTGCGAGCACAACAACTATAGAGATCTGTCGGATGTTGGTAAGCACTTCGGCATAGATGAGAGGATTAGATGTCGACATGAGAATTGAAACTTTATTGAACTATTGAAAGCATGAGACGTGGATGAGTGAGCTCATGCTTCTTTCTCAGCTGAATGAAGGAGGTAGAAGAGGTGGATAATGAGGTTCTGGTCCGCACGGCTAAGCCTAAAAAGGCACTAGTCAAACGTTTTGAAGGGTTAAAGGGAAATATTTTCCCCGCTCCGGCTCGGTACAACGTCATCAGCCTTTCTCCACATCTAAAGTTCATCATCAGTCCACAACATTATAGGCCTACACAGTTTTGTAGAATAGAGAGAACAAATAGCCAATATGTCGGCTCCTATGATTGCATGGGTTCCAATTGTCAACCGTGTCTATAAATATCTAACCACCAGCGACTATGCAGATTGGTCGATTGATCTCCCATCAGTGCAAATTCACGATGTTGAGACAGCTGCGGAGAAAAGGCCAAGAACCCTTAAACATCTCCTTCGGGCAAATCATATAAATCATTCAATAATTTATCACGATCTTCAATTTCACAATCATATGTCTCATATTCTAAGTTCAGCTTATATTCTTGGGGCAAGCACAGAACAACTCCGGGAAATATATGATGAAGAAGCGAAAGAGCTTGAAGAATGGACAGAATCTCCAGCAGAAATATCAGATGCAGACTGGAGGAGTTTCCTAGGTGACAAGAGATACCAGAGAGCATATGTGGACTTTTTCGAGGATGAATTGGCTTTGAAGTTTACATATAACTGGAGGGAGGTTGTAGACGAATATCTGTTTAGCGGCAAAGAGCCCCTGATCAACGGCTTGATTGGAGGACGTACGTTCTAATGTACAGATGAATGGGCATTCCACTAACGTTGAATCCCAGTTGGCCATCCGCTAATCCACTTGGCGTATGCTTACGAGGTTGACAGCAAAGAAATCGCTATGGAGGCGCTTGCTATGGGGGCTACTTGTTACAATTTTCTGCACAAGTACATCGATGATCCCTCTTACACTACGGAATCTACCTACTCAACTACCTCACCTCTTGAAATCTTGCACAAGATTGCAGAGGACAAGAGACTTGATGGATTGTTCGAGAAGAAGGGAAATGACAACATCGTGCCTCTATTCAACACTCATGAAAGCGTTGTTTTAGAACACTGGAATGCCTGGAAGCTCAAAGATCCCAAAGAACAATTCAGAGAATCCCAAGAAGCTGCAATAGCGCTGCTTATCTCAACTGTCCAGCCAGGAACTCATGCATTTGACTTTTTCTTAGTTCACCTGCTTACGTCAAGCCATGCCGTGAGGATCCTTCTTCCTCTAGTACCAAAGAAATTCCATATTAATCTCGTGAGGCAATGGTGGCTCCTCACAATATCTGTCTATATTGCCCAACTACGCCCAAGGATTGATGATAGCCTCGTGTCCAGTCCAAGCAAACAGTGGAACTATGTTGAAGATAAAGCTATTAATGGATTTTGGGCAACTGATGCACACTACGTTAAAGGTAAGTCTAATTCCAAACCCATGTTACATATTCTGATGAATGAAAAGCTATAAGAGCTATCAAAGAAGCAGCGTTTACTTGGGGAGATGTACATGAACGATATCTTGCAGCAGCTGTAAAGTTTGCTGATGAATTCGAGGGTTGGACCGGGTTCGAATGATTGTATGAACTTCCAGGGGTAGTATCTCTTATGTGGTTAACCGACAATACTTTGATGACTTGTCAATGTCTGTATTATAAAATGCTTCCTCGCTCATGATGATCATATGAAGTATATCAACTTGATAATATATTCAGGGTCACCTGTAGTGGCATCCAATCCGATACAATTACATAAAATCCCATTATATGACACCCATAATCACTATGCCTGGACTAATCATCCACAATGTCGTCATCGCTCAATATTAAATTTTCCTCTTGATGCTCTGTATGAAGCCTCGAGGACAAGCCTCGACGTCTAATCACTAAACCCTTTTTCTGAGGAGATCCATTCTCAGTTGGCTTATCTGTTGCCAATTCCTCACCGGAAAGTGTCATATCATCATCCTCATCTTGATTATCATCCATCGTAATACCAATGCCATGAAAAGAAGTTATTCTCTCCATATCCTTTAGTGCCAGGGCAGAAGCAGCACTTTTCCGGGATCTGGTAATCATAGCTGTATAAGGAAGCCGCTCAAGTAGCATCTCTTTTCTTGCTGAAGCGCCCATTGATATTAGAGCTGTGGAAGGTCCATCATTTTTATCTCCTTGCTTCGTGGTAGAACCGTTTCCAGTGTAAGTTTTCCAACTCTCAACACTTCCTGGTTTTGGCTTTGCAAACGCTGCAGCCCCAGCAGTGATGCTACGAAGGCGATGCTCTTCACCCTTAATTAATCTCGTAACCCATAAATCAATGGTGCCTTCTATTTCCTCTTTCATTCGCCATAACTTCAAGCTAGTTGGGTAGAACATCTTGAACGCTTCCCCGCCTTTGCCAGCCCTGAGACCAGCAGCAGCTGGGGCCTTTCGCCTGACAGGATAAGGCAAAGAAAATAATATACCTCTGACAGCTATTTGAAAGCTGATCTCATCTTGTCGAAGTACATCACCGCCAGTACCTTGCCCACCTATTCCACCACCAAATCCTGTAGAGTTGAAAGAGCCGTCCCACGAAGGACTTAATAGATCACTATCCGAGAGAGCATCAATACAACCATTCACATGGTCAAGTGATGTGAAGTCGAACGATGGTGAAGCATCGCATGACAGAAGATAATTCTCGTGAAGTGCTGCTATAAAAGTCTGAGTATCCGTGCCAATCTCATCAATAAGCTCATCAACAGACACTTGGGGACGTTTAGGTCGTGCGTTAAGAGACATGAAATGTGGTAGGTGTTCCACTTCAGTGGCAGGTTCCTCACGCTTATTATACATAACTTTTCCAACTGCATGGAATATACCAAGACTGGCTTCACGCCTAGTTATCATCTCTAAGCTCGCTTTCTCTGGTTCTGTCAAAGGCAGGAGATTTTGACCGGTCTTTTTTGACTTGCTAAAAGAGATCCTAGAACTCCATTCACCATCTGTATCACCTTTTAGGCATAAAAATTCCAGTGATCCAATGGCGCTTCTGATATCTCCAATTTCTCCAAGTCTTTTCAACACTAAAGATCCAGGCATAGTTCTCCGTCCTGATTTTCGTGATTCTTTCCTAACAATAACTTCAAGAGCTTTTGATAATAGCGTTGGGGCAATTGGGTTAAACTCAATGACACCGACACCTGGATGCTGCAGGATCTCCTGGCCAAGGAGTCGATGCGCGGTAAAACTGTCGGCGGATGCAGATGTGGTTGTGAGTAATGTTTCAGAGACAATCATAACCACAGGTGTGATGACTTCATCATTGTGTTTATTAAAATTCATTGATAGAGGAGGGGTATTGGATGCCAGATATTGAAGTATAACAGATCGAAAAGACTGCAGAGCATTGGAAGATCGCGTAAATGTATTAGGGAACTCCTCGATGAGAATGATTCTTTTTCGACGATCTAAAGGAACCACATCTTTCTTTGATATATCTGGATTATCCTCCGAAATTATCTCTAATTGGCCGAATTTACCTCCTCGAGCCATGAATTCCTCGAACTGTGCAGTCATGGATTGGAAGCCTTCCGAGCTAGCCATAGATCCAACAGGATTTCTCCACTCCAAGATATCACAATTCATTGCTTTAGACAACAATTGAACAGTTGTAGTCTTTCCGGTTCCAGCTGCCCCTTTCAACAGGAGTAGTCGTTGTCTCCGCCTTCCATTCATCACATCCTCAAGCCACCCGCGAACATCAGCAACTTTCTTCTTGTGGACTGCTAGTTCATCCAAATCCGCTGGTGCAAATCTTTCGGCCCAGGGTCTTGTATCTTCAGAGTTATTGGCCTCAATTGGCGGGTTTGGATGCTTCAAAAATTTCTGGCTTGCACTTGGCCCTTCTCCTTCGCCACTTCTAAAGGGATCCATTCGTTTTAGACGCTTCCTTGCTGTCAGACCAATCATGCTCCCACTCTGAGCACTACCTTCCCCTATATTGCCATCGTCTGATATAATATCTACATCCTCGGATCGTTCATCACTCAAGGAACGAAGCTTTACCCTAGCACTTGATCCGTCACTATTAATAGCAGCATTTGCCTGTTGTCGCTGTGCCTGTTTTGTGAAAAAAGTGAACAAATTGGCATTTTTGCCTGGTTCTTCCACCTTCCCCTTTCTCTTAGGCTTTTCAGGACTTGTGCTTGCACTCTTGTCTTTAACTTTACTAGGTCGAGAACGTTTTGGCAGGACCAGAGGTGTCGACTCGGAGGATTGGTTGATTGTTTTCACGCGAGGCTGTGCTTTGGAGGTAGAATTTATTGATTGTTTCGCAGCTGGCTTAGATACCATAGGTTTCTTGCTTTCTGGAGCGGAGGGAAAAGTCTGCAATTGCAATTTCAGGCTCTTGGAAGATTCAGCGCCTTCATAGTCGGACTCATCAGGGGAAGAGGTTACGACGTTCCGCTTGCGTCGCTTTGCTGGAGGTGCCATACTGGCCCGAAGTGGATTCCAAGATGTTACATCGGTGTGGGAATGTCAAAGGCACGAATTGACACGATTCATGTGCCTTCTTATTAGCTGATGCTGATCTTGCACGATTCTTGAGAAGGGAGAGGTCATATTAGCCGCTATCACTGCGTTATCGCGCTTATCGCGTCTACCTCTATGCATATTCCCCGAAATTCTATACCAACTTCATCCCATCAAACTGCATAGATAAGTTAGTCTATGTTACATAGGCTCGAGTCTAGACACTCTGCCAAAGTTATCATGCTTAGTAAGAGTTTGTGGCATAATCATAAAGGTAAGGATATCTCCCTTTCATAGTCCCCTTTATAAGAGAATAATTGCATCCAAATATCGAACTCAATCGACCGAAAAAAAGAATAACCCATTTAAATTGAGACACCTGGCCGTCTTTTTATCTGTTTATTTTCAATACGGAACCATGCAAACCTATTTTAGAGACCCGAGAAAAACAGGAATTACTCAAAAGACACTCAAAGCTAGTACTAATGTTTTGAATATTGCAATATCCAGACTTGCTGTTCATTAAAGCTTTGCGTTGATGGTAGCTTTATAAGCAAATAAATTGCATACTTAAGCATATTTTCAGGTGAATATTTTAATTTCCATTTCATCCTATATCTGGATTCTCATACTGTTTTCCAAGCAAATCTCTAGATAGAAACTCCCCATGCAAGTGAGAATTAATTCTTATAACTTGTCACATGTTTACACTCTTCTAAACTTCGATGGACATGGCCCACTAAGCAAATCCGTGGCTCTTTAACCACTCCAATATAACCGCTCCATCTCGTTCCTTATATGCCGCCCTTCCAAGGATAGTATCGTGGAGGACCCCTAATGTGCGGTCATAACCCCTGTTGTCCTTCCCTTCGAAGAATTTTGCAATATCTTTTTCGGTCTCTCTATCGGTGAACTTCTGTAGACTCAGCTTCAAAAATCGATCGAAGATCACCATATTGGCAGCCAATTTCTCTTTGATGGGACTGAAATTTTGTTTAATGTATGACCATAGTTCTGCTCGAGTCTTTGAATTCGCCGCCAAAGCTGCTGCACCGGTATGCATATCTTGAACTGCGACGTCCTTGAATAGGAGTTCCAAATATTGGGTTAGGGGTTCAGCACTCTGCAAGCGTCCTAAAGCACGGAGAATGATCTCTTTGCCATCAATTGATTGAGTCTCGTACCACTCCTTTTTGAGGGCAGTAAACTCCTTCTCGCCACCCTCTCGAATAGTTATTCCAAAGATAGCGGTCCGAAGACTTGGGTGAATAGCTAATCTATCTTCACCGCTGATATAGAGATTGAATCGACGCTTAGCCTCGGCAATTACCCTAGCTTGGATGTCAGAAATCATGAAGTGATGTTGAGTATATAAAACTTACTGTTCGTGGCCGTTTAGACCTGCAGTGAGAATAAGTAGAGCTCGCAGCTGTGTTGTAAGAAAGTCATCATTTGGACTATTCTCCCAGCCTATTTTCTCCACAGTAGGACCGATCAATTTAAGAATGAATTTTTTAAGTCCGTTCGTGATAGCATCATCTTCTCCGAACACAGATTTTACGTTTGAAAGCGAACTCAAAATTATTGACCACACTAAAAAGTCCGTCTCTTCAGTGAAGCCATTGACAAAGGACAGAAGCCCAGCTGTGCTCGATTCCCCAGATGTTGCAAGAGCCCCAGCATCACCGATCAGCCCAATCTTATCCGCATTACTAAGGCGATCAATTTGAGTACCAAGCTTCGCAAGTCTACTTGGTGGATAATTTGTGCGATAGAATCCGGTATTGTCACGGTTAAGTTTATAGAAAGACTCCTCGACATTTTGAATTTTGTCTTCTTTGCTAGACAAAAAATCCGCAGAGGATGTGTCATGGGCCCCGGTTTTCCCTACCAACCCTAGTGGAATCCACCAAGTTGTTGTATCATCCTCGGCTTTAACGTCGCCAGTGGAGAGGTAACGAGATTGCTTAATCAATATCTGACCAGGCTCTTCTGTGACTGTGACTACAGGAAATCCAATCTTCCGGATCCACGGGTCCATCAAAGCATTAATATCCTGCCCAGAGGCTCTGCTTAATGCCGACCACAAATCATTCGTGGTTGCGTTCCCATAGGTATGAGCTTTCAGGTAATCTGATACACCTTTAAGGAAAGTATCTTGGCCCAGATGACCAGCCAGCATTCGGATGACAGAGCTACCCTTGAGATAACTGATATGGTCAAATACTTGATCAACTTCCAAAGCATCCTTGACAGGAACCTCAATTGGATGCGAGCTACGTAGGGAATCCAGTCCAAATGCAGTCTGCATTCCTTCAGAGACGAACTGTGGCCATACGTTCCAGTCTGGATGGAGATAATCAGTTGCAAGCCATCCTACCCACGTAGCAAACCCCTCATTGAGCCAGAGCTCGCTCCACCAATCCATTGTGACAAGATTTCCAAACCATTGATGCGCAAGCTCGTGTGCTACGACATATGCTACTCTGTTTTTGTATTTAACATCTGAAGATTTCTCGTCAAACAGTACAGCAGTTGTCCTATATGTAACTAGCCCCCAGTTTTCCATAGCCAGTGGAGAAGTTAGCTAACTTTACAAGATGGAAGGTAAAGAGGTTATTTTCAAACAAGAACATGAAAAATACTGAACCTCAAGGAAATCATGAAGTATGGAGAAAAGACTAAGGAATGACTGCTAGTAACGTTGATAGCAGCAACAAGCCAAGACTGAATGACTTACTCCGTGAGACTAGGAGACACCGGTTAGCCTGTACTTCTACACAAATATACAATATGAACACTTATAGTAGTCTGTATGGTTAGCTAATCATAAAGTACATAGCATAGAAATAAGAACTAGCGGAAATACTTACAAATTCATGGACCGCCAGTAGGTCCGATTTTGGGAGAGGGTAGTCAATGTCAAAAATCTTTGAGAAATAATCGATAATTTTAGGCGCATGATCTAAAGCAAGTTGTCCCTGGTTTTTCAATCCTCTAGTAGTGTAGACACGAACTGGCAGTGCTTTCCCATTGTATTTTCGTTCGGTAAAGGATTCGATATATTCAAAGTCGCCAACGGCCCATGCCAAGAGATAGGTACTCATGATTGGTGTTCTTTCGAAAGAAATGACCTTCCGTCCATTCTTGCCCTCTTTTGTATTCTTTTCAGGCATATTGCTCAAAGCTACCTGGTCCTTAGGAAGCTCAATTTCAAAGTCAAATGTTGCTTTCAGTTTGGGCTCATCGAAACAGGGAAAGGCCCGACGAGCATCGGAGGATTCAAACTGCGTGCTAAACATGTAGTGAAACTCATCATCTTTAGGAACGGAAGCTGCGGGTGCAACAACTGGCTTATATTTTGATCGATAAAACCCTGCCATATCGTTGTTCATCGTCCCTTCGAACTGGATGACAATCAGCGCTTTGCCGGAAGTTGGAAGTTCATTAGGAAAGGTTAAGGTTGCACGCTGCTGTGGAGTATTGTAGGATATATCACTGGATTTGACAGATTCCTGGCTATTGGCATGATCCAAGAAAACCTCGGCACTATGGATTTTGAGCTGATGGGAATTCAAGGTGATACTCTTGGAATTCAAGGTGATTTTAGCCAAGATCTTGACAGTCCCTTGATAGCTGAAGGCTCCACCAAGCTCTAAATCATAAAGAGAAATATCATAGTTAATTGGCTTGACATTTTCAGGGAGGATATCCCTCTGTTCGGTGGGTAAGGATGTCATGATGACCGTCTCGGCGATGTTGGTTGCCTAACTGGTTTTATAGTCTGGGAATGGATAATAGTTGGAGTATGAAAATGGAGCTGCACTCCCAATTTCAGAAAATGTAAAATTTGAAGTTTGAAAGTAAATAAGAGTTTTCGAAAAGAGCAAGGTAGTTACGTAGCTAGGCAAAGGCTGGATTGAGTTTCCAACATCCCACCTGCCCGAATAAGGCACTGGATTCGAGCTATGGTGGGGTAAACCCCGGCTGACCTGACAAACTGAGACTGGCTTTGTTGTCCGATAAGTTACTAGCCGGATGCAGGGGGTTGGACATGACGCTAATAACTAGGTAAACACAAACACACGCTGAGCTTCGAGAAGGGGAGCAAAAAACCATCACGATTATCAGGATTATATAGTATCATAAGCATCTTAATTTAGAGATAAATATGGCAGCTGGTCAGAAACTTTACCCGCGTGCAACAGTCAAGAAAATTGTCAAGGCGCATTCAAATAAGAATCTCAGCAAGAACGCGGACATTCTTGTGAGTCAAGGACGCGTTAGTTCTAAGGCATTGGCAACTAACATGGAATAGATTTTCCTTGACTATACTCTCTTTTTACAGACGTAAGATTCTTTGTGTTGAATGGGGCTGCAGAACTTAGAGGCTAATAGAAATAGATTGATGAAGGAGGCTAGCATAAATGCAAAGCAAGCTGGGGAAAGAGGCATAAGTGCGAAAAGCGTTAAAATGGTTACAGAGGTAAGTGGATAGTACCGCAGCTATCGTTGGGATTGTACTGATAATACCAATTACTAGATGTCACTGGCTAAATTCAAAGGTTGAGGGCCCAGCTATTCGGCAAACCCTCCCCTGTACAAAAGAAGTTCTATGAAAGGCGTCGTGTAAAAGTATTTTAATACCAATAACAAGAGTGGATGGCCTCAGAATTCTCAATATCTGCACATAGCAGTGCAGATTACTAGAGAAGCAGGCCTCGGGACCTGTACTTGCCGCATCTTGGTGTTGAGCAGGGTGGTCAAGGAGTGACACGTGAGCAGGACTGAAGCTAGGTTACATCACGGAAGCAATGGTCAAAACTAGTTGTAGTAGAACAAAGACCTCTGTTTGGAAAAGACCTAAATTCCCATCACCACTGTAGTTAGTTTACCAAAGTTGTGCAGCGGTACCCTCAAGAGCATAGCTTCTGACTGTTCCTTGTGGTTCTTCCGCCTTCGGTTAGCCAGATAAATTAAGGCAATGCGCCGTGGAAATATTTGTAGACTTCACCTTGCACCAACAATTGAACCCAATATATCGCATCTCCTTGGCAAATATTACAATAATATTTTTTGCCTATTCTACACTTATAAACGTTTAACCCCACCAAAATTTCCTCGCCCAATAATTGACTTGACGGCTTTTCCGTAGAGCACCTACGAACGAACATCGTTGACCAACTGAATAAACTCAATTACTGTCACCATGGCGACATCTGCAGTCCAAAATCCTGCAGTCAAATCTGAATTGAAATCTGCAAAGAAGAAGAAGGCCAAGAATGCAGCTCCTGAAACCTCTACACCCGCTTCTCCCGCCGTGGAGACTGCAACCTCTACTAACGGTGCTACTGAGAGTAGCAATGGAGATGGTGGTTACGAAAGCCCATATATTAAAGAGTTATACAAGTATGTGACCTAATTATCTCAAAATTTCTCTATCAGGCAGATGACCTTGTTACTTGAATGCTTTGCCTACTTTATTGTCAACGTTACCTATGAAATTCAGATCGAATAAACGTTACTAATCTATTTTCAGGAGCATCCGCAATGTCAACAAGAAGATATCCAACGCATCTAAAGTCGATAACGTTATTGCCGAGAATCCGGGCCAAACCTTAGATGATCTGGTCGCTGCACGTAAGATCAACGCAGATCAGAAAGCTCAGATCCTCAAAATACCATTACTTAAAGCAACTTTGGCACAGTTGGAGGAGCAGATCACGCAATACAAGAAATTCGATCAGGAGTACAAAGCCAAAGCACAAGCTGAGAAGGCTGAGTACGAAAAAATTATCAATGATCGCTCTGTGAAGGAACTGGAAGAGGCTGTTGCTGCAGCAAAAGCTGAGGCTGCTGCGAATGCCGCTAAAATCCAACAGAGGGATCTGCTCTTGGTTTCACAATTCCTACGACTAGCTGCTGTTCGTAGGGGGGATGAAGAGGCTGATGCAAACCTTGACGAGAACAAGGCCTTGGAAGGTCTTTTGGCAAGGGTATATACTGGAGATGACAGTGCAGTTGCTAGCATGCTTAAGCTTATTCAAGGCTCTGATGAACAAACTGCCTCAGTTACGGGAGAAATTCTAACCACAACCTGTGAGTCTGAATTGGAACTACGTTTATATCCCACTGACTAATATCTTAGATGCTGAAATTAAGGCTTTATCACTGGCGCAAGCCCCCCCTATTTATGAAAGTGTTGTAGAAAACACTGAGGATACCCTGGTTGCCGAGGAATCTTACCCGGTAGAGACAGATCCCACAGTTGCTCATGCCGGCCTTACTGAGATTGAAGTTCGTCCTTCTTCTACTGTTAATGGCGCTCAGGAACCAGGCAGAGCTCAGTCTCCCGTTCCTCAAAATTCTGGCATCGGTGATGGAGCGAATGCAGCAGCTGAGGCCAACTGGGACAATAACAACGATATGTCGGCTTCGCAAGAGGGATGGGTTGAGATTCCTCGTGATGCAGCGGAGACAGAGACTGGTGTAACTGCAACGCCTGCTGCCCACGGCAATACCCAAAGCTGGGCTGATGATCAGCCTGAACTCTCGGTTCAGGTACGTACAAATTCCTTCCTTCACAGTAGAATTGTGCTAATAAATGTTTTTTGTAGCATACATCTAGTCCTCCCGCTAACCCCAATGATGGCTTCCATGAAGTCCAAAGATCTCGTGGCGGACGTGATCGTGGAGATGGCCAGTTCCGTGGTGGCCGCGGTGGCCGTGGTGGTGATGGATATAGGGGTCGCGGAGGATACCGAGGCGATGGAAATGGCCATCGAGGTCGAGGTGGTCGTGGAGGATCTCGTGGAGGTGGTGCCAACCGTGGCCGCCGACCTGATGATGCATAAAGGCAGATTCAAAATTGGCTCTACGTAGCCTTGGCATTCGCTCTTTGCCTCTGTGATACCACATCTCATACTTTTACTTGTACTTTCTCCTTGGTTGTTTTGCGGTTTGCGGCATCGACGGCGAACAGGTAAGGTATGGTGCAGGGCTTACATGTGCCATAAGGGATGATGCAACTGCTGGGCTTTTCGGGCATTTTCGGGCATCTCGCATTAAAAAAAGAATAAAAATTAATGGAGCGTCACTAGCATTTGATATTATTGGCACTATTTGCATTGGCTGCTTTTTCTTGTTCCACGATTTGGGAATTGGAACGGTTCACACGAAAATGGTTGGTCTGGGTTATCAAAATAACAGCATTCATGCAGTGATGTATGCAATAACGGGATAGATGTTGACATTGCATTGGTTGAAAGTGGGCTTTGTGATATCAATATTCGTTGTCAAGTTCTATGTGTGCTTTCGTCATCAGAAATCATGTTCATTTGCTCATGCGGTAAGCACATGCGCCTCTTTGCTGGGCTAAGCAATCATGTGCATAGCCGTCGAGTGGGATCGATCCCCAGGTGCAACCTTCACAAGGGTTCCCCACTGTGATTCCGTTCCTGATCTAAATTTGCGATCTCCCCACTCCCATGGGTGGAAAGGAAGCCCACACTAAGAGCTTAATTTAACCCTGTTGTCCTTGAACCCACGCATGTAGGGATCTATCCTCAGTTGCCCCCTTCTGACGCCCCATTCCTGAATTATCGTGATCGCAGGAAATTCCAGACCCTTTTTACAGCTTACTAGAGGACTCTGAAAACCTGTCGCTGCTCTTGTGATTGTTGGTGGTGGAACGAATCAATAGTTTGGAGTGAGACGTTATTGGACCCGAGCACCTTCTCCTGCATGAACGATTGCCGATGGCGCACAATTGTGTTTTCCTAGTATTCCTTGTGGAATATATCCCATTCATCTGGGTCTACAGTATTTAAGCAAAACGAATACCTTCTTCGTTGAAGGTGGAGAGCAACTTCAAAAATCACCTTCGTGACAGTGTGCTGCTCTTTTATCCGCCAGCTCTATCTCCTTTAGTACTTTTCGGGTTTTCTCCTTGACTAACTCCTATGCTCTCGTCTTCTTTCTTTTGCTTTTGCTTTTGTCATTACCACTAGCATCAACATCCTGGACGTCATCTACATTCGTAATGCTACCGTATTCCTCTTAATCAGCTGCACCTTCCCTCCTATCTCTTGATCCTCAAGATCAACATTATTTAAAGCGCATCACACTTTGTAATTCCTTTCATACATTGCTAACACTTCTTTGTTTCTTAGATAACTAGCTCTTAAAGTCTTTTTTTTTCTTTCTCGCAAAGCAGATGTTATCCCATTCTTCCTAACTAACTCCAAGTTGTTCGTTCCCTAATCAGGCTTAATTCAGACTACCGAAGACGGCAAAAATTATTCTTCCTACCTTCATAATGTGTGTTGTTTTGGTCTAAAGCTGTGCGTTCACACTCAGGCGGCAGTAAATCAAATCGCCAGGTCATGCAGTGAGGCGGAGCGCAAACTCTCTTTGAAACATAAGGACACTTATTCTAGGTGGATTTGGTAGGGAAGAAGTTTGGACACTAGAGGTAAGGAAATCTATCTAATAATTTGTAAGTCTTGTGACTTTGACACATAAGACCGAGAAGCATACCTAATATGGCGTGTTGCTGATACAGACATCAAAATTGGGTAGTTCTATTTTGATAACATCCCCAAGTAACACTTCTAGACGTTTTTATTCTGGCTGCCCATGCACTCTCTTTATCACTTCAGTGAAGTTAAATTTGAAGTACCCGGTCCAATTTCTAATACAAGAATTTTAAAAATGATTTTTGTACTATAGTCTGATTCTAAGCTATGTGAAGATATGAGATGAGGGGTGAGATGAGGGGTGAAAGAATGCTCGGAGAGTTTTTAAGAATATGCCGCTCAAAATCTGCATTGAATTTAAATACATTATAGGAAGATTTAGAATACGGGGATGCGCCTGGGCCCAAATTATTGCGCTTTCCTGCTTTAATCTGCCCATTGTTGATTGTGATGATGAAAAAGTCCAAGTTTACAGTGAGATACTTATCGTGGATAGTTTTTGATATTGCCGATATCAATTTTAGGTGGGGCCCAGGGGAAATTTAAAATATACTAACCGAATATAGTTAGGTCCTCTCGGTAACTTGAGCTATCTTGGAACCTCGACTCCAAAGGCCCTTTCCATGGCACCATCCTCACGACCTCGACACCCATTCTGCTGCTGCGATTATTGGAGCGTGCGACTTATCACATTAAACGCACCATCAGGTGCAATCCAACTGGAATAGTCGCACTTTTTCCCGCAAAGCGACGTTTCAGACTGGTGGTGACGATCTAACCTCGATTTCCCCACACGCCCTCACGCCAACATCAGCTCATTCCGATCATAGACCTCTCCACAGTTCTGACTTATTAACACTACCTTTGAACGCATGTCAACCTACAATTATGTCAGCGGATGCGATTGTCGTTGACGCGCCACCGAGCGACAAGACGCCGAATGTTGGCCTATCTTCCCCTCCACAGAGCAACCCAGAGAGCAACCCAGCACTTGAAGCAAAGATGGATGAAAGTGACTCTGAATTGAGTGATATCGAGGATCCGGAAGATGATCTTGCAGATGTTGAACCTGCATTCTGGGCAGATGATGGCCATGTTCCTGTATTCAAGCCAACCCCAAATCAATTTAAGACCTTCAACCGATACGTGAGTATGATCCTGTTATACAATTGCTGGAGGGTATAATTTACTAACAGTAGCGACTTTCAGATGGAAAAAGTAAATCCATGGGGCATGAAATCTGGGATTGTAAAAGTCATCCCTCCTACCGAATGGAGGGAGAAGCTTCCACTACTCGATGATGCAATCAAAAAGATTAAAATTAAGGAACCAATCAAGCAAGATATAATGGGTACTAGTGGCACCTATCGACAAGCAAATATTGTCCATCAGCGATCATACAACCTTCCACAATGGCGCCAGCTTTGCGAACAAAGTGAACATCAACCACCTGCGAGGCGAGGCGAAAGACGAACCAACCAAGATAAGCCATCACGCCCGGCTCCAAAGCCCAAAGCTGAGAAAACACATTCAAATTCCACACAAAAGAAACGAAGACCTGGACGTCCTTCCAGGGGTAAAAAGCACCATGCTGCAGAGAAAATAGAAGATGAAAGCACGCCGGACCGTTTGCCCACACCTGTGTCTCCAACTGTGAAAGCTGAGGATGATCTTGACTTCTTAAAGTTGGAAGTGGATGACGAGGAAGATACAGTAGTGAAGGGTAGATGTGGCACAGCTCAACAAGTGGCTTCTGTCTCTTCTCGTCGGAAGTATAATCGCCGTGAGGTAGCAAGTAAGATTGATGAAGAGGCGTTTAAGAACTTCAGGTACCAACTGGACGAAGAATTTAGTCCAGAACGCTGTGAAGAGTTGGAACGGGTTTACTGGAAAACGCTTACTTACGCCCCCCCTCTATACGGCGCGGATATGCCTGGCTCTCTTTTCGATGATCGAACTACGGAATGGAACCTAGGCAAACTAGAAAACATCCTAGATATAATGGGCTCAAAAATTCCTGGTGTTAATACGGCATATCTTTACCTTGGCATGTGGAAGGCTACATTTGCTTGGCATTTGGAAGATGTTGACCTGTACAGTATCAACTATCTTCACTTTGGTGCTCCCAAACAATGGTACAGTATCTCTCAAGGGGATGCTCGGCGATTTGAAGCGGCAATGAAGAGTATCTGGCCCGTGGACGCGAAAGCGTGTGACCAGTTCCTCAGACACAAGACATTCTTGATCTCTCCCTCAAGTTTACTTCAGAACTACAACATAAGAGTTAACAAGATCGTTCACAATCCGGGTGAATTCGTAATCACTTTCCCTTATGGCTACCATTCCGGATATAACCTTGGGTATAACTGCGCCGAGGCCGTCAATTTTGCTTTAGACTCGTGGCTTGAATATGGCCGTGTCGCAAAGAAGTGCGAGTGCAGCCAGGCCCAGGATAGTGTTTGGATTGATGTCAGAGAACTTGAACGTAAACTGAGGGGTGAAGAGACCGACTATGACGAGACAGATGAAGAGGAGGAAGACGGCGAAGCTCCCCATGATCTTCCAACCCCTCCTGAGAGTAGTGGAGACGCCAAGCCCAAAGCTCTTCGAAAGCGTAAGCGAACAGCAAATGACAAAGGCGACAAGTCTAGCGTCAAGAAGCTGCGCCTACGTTTCAAGGTTCCAGCGAAGGAGCCTTGTGTCCTCTGTCCTAATGACATTCCATCTGAGCCGCTCTTACCAACAGAGGATGGTCAGAAAGCTCATCGGTTGTGCGCTCTTTATATTCCAGAGACTTCTATTGAGCCCGGAGAAAGGGAAGTTGTGACTGACATCAAATATATTGACAAAGCTCGCCTGGAACTAAAGTGCAACTATTGCAGATCAAAGAAGGGTGCTTGTTTTCAATGTTCACACAAGAAATGCACGAGGGCCTATCACGCTACGTGCGCTGCCGCTGCGGGTGTTTTTGTTGAACAAGGTGAAATTCCTGTATTTGGTGAAGATGGTACAGAGTATAAGGACTATGCTATCGAGTTTAGCTGCCGCTTCCATCGTGTAAAGCGTGAAAAGAAACTTGATAGCGACACACTTGATGATGATGAGCGTATTCGAAAAGCAGCAACGGAGCTGAAGGTAGGCGATGTCTGCCAAATGCAATATTTCAAAGGAGATATATTTGCAGGCGCGGTTGTTGAAAATAGAAAGAGTGAGGAGATAGTCCTTGTTGATATTCTTCCCCGAGGGTACGTTGAGCTTGTTATCGATCGATTATCAATGATTTGGGCTAACCTGTATCAGTGATCGCTTGGAAGTTGAATATAAATGGCTTCTCATACCTGATCCTGCAGATTACCATCTACCCAAACCTTCCGCCAAGGCCATTCCAATGCCTAGATCTTTCAAAGCCAAGGAATCTCTCAACACATCAAAGCGTCAACTGGATGACGATCCAAGAGCTGATGATCCTTTTACTGATGGCTGTACTTGGGCCGAGTTTAAATGCGGGAAGATTGCTCCTAATTCGACACAAGAAAAGGTTGACTTCTCTAAGGAAAACCAAATTTGGTACTACCTTGGTAAGACATCGACAGAGGCAAAAGCTCAGTTCACAGAAGACCCATCGAAACCTCGACATAATCCGAAGGGCCATTTTCTTGATACCATTCCGAAGCCTATCACTTCCGCTCCACGTCAATCATACGCAGCCTCTTATCCCTCAAGCGTTAGCCAGCATAGTTTAATTGGAGGATCCAGTCAGCAGTATCGTTTGTTAACTACACCTTCTACTAAATCCGAGAAACCATACATCTACAAACCTCGCCTACCAGCAGATCAGTATCATGTTGACAGTCAAGCTTATCATTCACAACAGAATTTTATCAAACAGTCAACTCCTTACCGATATGGTACTGATCCGAAGTATGAAACAACTGAGGTTCATCCTTCAAATATCCATCCAGGGCTCCCTACATCAACATCACATAATTCGCAATCATCTCCAGTAACAAGTTCTGGGAGCTCCACATCCAGATTGCAATCCGGGCAAATACAGCCTGCAAACCAGCATCGCTCTCCTAGCCAAGCAAAGGCGCCCAGTCACAGTTTCCAAAGTGGTCGAAGTCCTAGTCAAAGCTCTTCTAACTCTAGTAGAAGTTATAGTGGCCGTAGTGGACTAGCTAATCCATTTGAAAAGTACTACTATCTCCAGTGCCAACATAACAGGTCGCCTCTGGAGTATCGCAGCCCTTACAGACCTGGGCATGGATTTATGAATGGTTATGAAGGGAGTTTTGAGAAGTATGTGAAGAATCTCTCCCCTGCACAACTCCTAGAGGCGGAGATGAAACGGAAGAATCAAAGACCACATGGCGGATCTAGTGGGTGGGCTCCTTCTGGAAATCAATCATCAGGTATAGGAACAGCATCAAAGCCTGCTTCACAAACTCCGAACGCGACTTCAATTAAACAGCAATCGCTTCCACCTCATCAAGTTACGAAACCTGTCCAAGGCAGCTGGGAGAAGAAGGATCCCACACACCTTCATCCAGCTATCAGACAGGAACACAATTCTATGTTTCACCATCAATATCAACCGTCGCAATTTCAGAAACCTCTTATGCACACCCCAGCGACTCAAGAAGTAAGATACCCGCAGAATGATTATCAAGCTCAGCAAATTGCTGCACGAAAAAATAGCGTTGGTCTACGCCCCGGCATGGATATTCACAACCAGCCTCGGCGGGCTCCTGTTCAACAGAGCGGAAGCAATGGTGATGGACTTCCAAAGCAGAATGTCCATAATAGCCAAGTCTCACCGCAGGAATCTTCACGTTCCGTAGCTGGAATAGCCGAGCCTCCCAAACCAGTTGCGCTAGTTCCGATCTCCTCTCCTACTATGGAAGGAAAGGCGCTGTATCCTCATCAACTACCCTTCAAACCACGGGAAATACAAGACTCCTCGGTAATACCAGTCTATCCTCACCAACAGACTTCCCAGAATAAGAATGCACAGGCTGAGCAGCCAGATGGATTAGCGGACGTTACAGCTGATACTGCAACAACGGTCCAACATATTATGCTTAATGTGCGCTCTCGTGTGGAGGCATATGAATATGAGCGTATGAATAAATGATAGGTGTATATATAGCACTATTACAAGGGCAATGATTGATGAAATTCAGGTCTGGTAAAGGAATGTGGGGACGGATGGCGGCCGTCAAGCTATTGTATTTGTACGAAATGTACATTGGGAGCACCCTCAGGAGATGGCGTTTAGGACATTAGGTATTTCCTGGATTGGAGATGGATATTTGATTGCTTTTTTTATTTTGTTACGCGTTGTTCAGTCCTGGTTATGGCCGTCCTATACGTTTGACGCGTCTATATAGGACCAGGGCTAGGCGTTTCATCACCTGTCAAGTCGATGACAGGGCATATATTACAGACATAGGTGGCATCCTCAGAATTTGCATTATCTCCTTTCGAGCATCGATCGTTGGAATCCTTTAATTGGAGCTAGCAGTTGCGGTCTTCTTCGGGTTTGTTTCGGGCACCTGTCTCGATGGATTGCTGTATATACAGAGGATCATCATGCATAATTTTAGTGTTGCACTTACAATCTAAGCAGATAAACATGCTCCTCTTTTAGAACGAGCCTTAGTGAGACTCTAGCAGATGAATGGCTACATCTGTAAACGTTATCTCAGTTCTGTTTAAAACACGTAGGGAGAGGGTCTTCCGACCCCACGCCAATCTGCTGAATCACATCAGTGCATATAGCACCCAGCATCAAGTGACTCAGCATGAACTAACAAAGAAGGTCCACGGTGAGCCAGATACCTCGAGCTATATCCGGTAAATGAAGACGCACATATTGCCACGAACACGAGTCAGGTAATTGCCGGTTAGACGGAAACGGAAAATAGGGGCCGGTCGAAACTTCAGCCTTTGGGTCTGGGCGCACAGTCAGATTCAGCACCGTCTCTCCTCCCCCGCTCCCGTTCCCCCAGATTTCGGAATGCACAGACCACAAATATAGCACCCCCAGAACTCTACATTACTCGTCAACTCGTTCGCGACGAAGCACTCAATTAACTCCAGCAATTCCCGGCTCCGCGTTTCGAGATGCTATCACGCAAAAACAATGAGGGGTACTGTGCGCCTCTTTGGTCTTACAAATACGGGATGACGGATGGCCATTGGCAGGCAGCTCTTCTCTTCCATAGTAGAAGGTCATGAGGGTCATCTTTTATTGATCCTATATATCTCCCGCCTTTCTCCTTCTCTCCCTTTCCTTATTTTTCTCTCTTTTCGTCTGTTATTTATCACTCTTTATCTACAGCTTTTCTTATATCCTCGATCCAAAGTTTTGGATAGCCCACGTTTACGTGTGGACGAGTAAAACTTCCAAGCACAATGTCGACCTACAATGAATCCATCGGTGATGTCGATATCATCTTCGCCGGAGGTGGAACCGCAGCATGTGTGACAGCGGGAAGGCTGGCAAGCGCAAACCCAGATCTCAAGATCCTCCTCGTTGAGGGAGGCAAGAATAACTACAACGATCCTACCGTTGTCAACCCCGCGGTTTATCTGAGCCATCTCGCTCCTGACAGCTCTACAGCATTAGTAAGTATTGTGCCCGTATATACTAAGATTACTCGGAGATGTGACTATATACTTCTGCCAATGATGGGTTGCTGGTATCTAATTCCCCTTTCGTAGTTCTACAAATCCAAGAAATCAGAACATCTTGCCGGCCGCGAAGCTATCGTACCCGCTGGTGGTATACTTGGTGGGGGCTCGTCCATTAACTTTATGATGTACACAAGGGCCCAAGGCGTAGATTTTGATAGCTGGAAGACCCCTGGTTGGGGTTCTGAAGATATGTTGGAGATGTGTAAAAAGCTGGAGACATATCATCCCAAGGGGGATGGCATCGATCCAAGCAAGCACGGTTATAATGGACCAATTCATATCTCTGATGGAGGATACAGAGGCAAGAGTGAGAAGGAGTTCATGTCTACTGTCAATGGTATGGGATTTAAGAAGATTACCGATCTCCAAGACTTGGAAGCAACTGGAGGATTCTCCGTAGGTCTGCCCTATTAACAGTCTTCGGGACATATTTGCTCACTTGACGATAGCACTGGCATCGTTATGTCTCACCAGATGGGAAACGGCAAGATACTGCCCATTGCTACATCCATCCGTTGATGCAGGATGGAAAGCATCCAAATCTTCATCTGCTCGTTGAGTCCAAAGTTATCCGCGTCATCTTCGATAAGTCTACCCCACCAAAAGCTATTGGTATCGAATACACACCGAATCCAGCATTTCAACCCAAAACATCTCTCTCAAAGCCGGTGCATAAGATCATAAAGGCTAAGAAGCTTGTTGTTGTGTCAGCCGGTGCTCTTGGCACACCTCAAATCCTTGAGCGATCCGGTGTAGGTAACCCTGAGCTCCTAAAGAAGATGGGCATTCCAGTTGTTGCCGATGTCCCTGGTGTCGGTGAGAATTACCAAGACCATCATCTAGTTCTGTATCCCTATAGAACATCTCTCGGCGAACGTGAGACACTAGATGGCATTCTTAGCGGACGGAGAGACTTCGTGAAAGCACTAGAAGAGAAAGATCCACTTCTTGGCTGGAACGGAATTGGTTAGACCACATATCCCACTCTAAAAGAGGCCAGCTAAAGCCAGATAACTGACGCATCCTTAGATATCTGCTCAAAGCTCCGTCCCACTGATACGGAGATCGCCCGTCTTGGCCCTGATTTCCAGAAGCTGTGGAACAAGGACTTCGCCCCATATCCGACTCGGCCTTTAATGCTAACGGGGATAGTCAATGCTTGGCTGGCCGATCCATCACTCGTGAAACCAGGCCAATATATCAATGTTGGCACCTACACTGCCTATCCATACTCACGAGGCAGCATTCACATCACAGATAAAGACGACGTCACTAACGGTTATGAGTTTGACGCTGGATTCATGAATCATCCTGCCGACATCAAAGCACAGCTTTGGATTTATAAACTTACACGAGAGATTGTGAGACGGTTGAATTACTACAAAGGGGAGGTAGAGCTAGGACATCCAAATTTTAAGCCCGGCAGTAAAGCTGCTTTGGTTGACTTTACGCTACCTGGAGAGAAAGCTCCGTCTGTCCTCGGGGATATACAGGATATTGAGTATGATAGTGATGATGATGATGCTATTGAGAAGTGCATTAGGGAGAACGTCAACACGACATGGCATTCCATAGGAACGTGTGCTATGCGTGCGAGGGACCAGGGAGGCGTTGTTGACAAGGATTTAAATGTTTATGGGACAAGGGCGTTGAAGTTAGTGGATCTTAGTATCTGTCCTGAGAATGTGGGGGCCAATACTAATAACACTGCTCTTGCGGTTGGGGAGAAAGCTGCTGTTATTATTGGGAGGGAGTTGGGGAGGATTTCAGCTCTACTCTGACATATGGTATTAAGGTTTAAATGAGAAATATGATGATATCTGTGTTTAATTCCGTTTTACAGTATTTATCCTAGCAGTTCGATAGCCTATTTAAGGGACCAATTTATCCACGGTACTATTTCTAATGTCCGTCCTCCTTATAATATTTCAATGAAGATGCATGTGCTGAAATACTAAGGGAAATTTCAGAGTAAAACGGCTTGGCTTCCATATGCATGTAAAAATCTGGAAGTCGAGAATAGCTGTGTTATGTGCCTACAGAAACGCAAAGAACTTTAGGAATGGCTGGTCTTGAATGCAATTATTCTAGCACATTCAAACGTATTAAGACTTAACAAGGCGATCAGTCACTATCGCAATCTACATCTGCAACAACGAGGGAACCTAGAGGCATGATTTATGTATTTCGACCCATTCTGTTCTGCCGATAATGACAAAGTATGAAAAGAGAATAAAAAGGACAAGGAGAATCCGCGCAGCAAACGACACACGCATCAGAAAACCGGTATGGGAAAACAGGTAAAACAAAGAGGAAAAAATGTAGTTCAATTATCAAAAGCCGATTCCCCAAATTTGATTTCCCTCACACGCGCCATTGGTTCAACTAAAAAGTTTAACGTTCTCCGGTTTTCCAACAATGCCATTACGATATCTCATCAGTCCCCATCGTTTACCACCAGCTTTAAATTGCCAGATTAGTGCCAGAAGGTCGGAATGCAGAGGATGGCCGGATCGATCAAAATGACAAGTGGAATTCTAATATGAAGTGCAGAGGGAAGGAAAGTTCGTTCCATTCATTCAGGTAAGCAAGCAAGGGTATCTAGGGTGACTGAGTTGCCTTAACAACATCCACCAGCAGACCCTTGTTGTACGCCTTGGCCTTGTCCGACTTGAACGGTGGGCTTGTTGTTTGCTGTGGTTGTTCCCATTCTCTCCTTGATCTGACGAGCCATTGTGAGGAAAGCTTGCTCGACGTTGCTTGCATTCTTTGCAGAAGTCTCCAGGAATGGAATACCTAAGCTATCCGCGAATTCCTATAATTGTTGTTAATCATAATTCTTACAACATATGGGGGGCAGCACATGACAAATACATATGGCCAACTAGTGTCGATGGACCATGTGATCAGATGCATGTGACATGACGTACCTTGGCGACGGTGTACTCAACGACCTTCTTGTCCGTCATATCACTCTTGTTGCCTACGAGAAGCTTGTTGACGCCCTCAGTAGCATATCGGTCAATCTCTTGGAGCCATTGCTTGACATTGTTGAAGGAATCCATATCCGTGACATCGTATACGACGCAGATTCCATGTGCACCTCGGTAGTATGAAGATGTGATTGTTCGGAATCGTTCCTGTCCAGCGGTATCCCACTATTTTAAATTAGTATAATATTTTCCTGTCAACTCCTGTGTCCTGTAGGTTCTTACAATTTGTAACTTCACTGTCTTGCCATCTAGCTCGATCGTTCGGATTTTCTGTGCGATTGTTAATAGCCGTACCCAGTTAAATTCCCTCCAAGGTGAGACCCACGAAATCAACACCAATAGTCGAGATGTAACTCTCAGTGTATGTGTCATCTGCAAATCGCAACAGCAAGCAGGACTTTCCTACACCTGAGTCTCCGATAAGGAGGAGCTTGAAGAGATAGTCGTATCTGCCAAGTTGGTAAGTATTTTTGTCAGACGATGAACGTAAGAGTCCTTAAGATGAATATTATCTTCATTTCAAGGAGAGCGAGAGGAGCTGGGGGCACACTGTAAAGGTTAGCATCATCGTTCGTAGACCCAAGAACTGGATAAGGTCCGCCGGAAAGGTGATCCAGCACAGCTGTAGCTGACAGGCAGGGGGGCTTACTACTCGGGATTCATGATGAAAGAAAATAGATTATCAGAGGCTGACTATGGGATGAAAATTTCTCTTGGGATAGTAAGTCCTGTGGATAACGTTGAAGTTTCGTGGAGTTGAATCGGGGATGACAAGCGGAGGATGTATGAGTATGGAACTCTCTTTCGTTGATGTCGTCGCAACACACAGATGCTGGGATTCCGCCTCAGGTACCCCTAGACGATCATGTGACTAAGCTGACTAAGCTGACCTCAAATAGAATAACTATACGAGAGATTGGATGATAGATTTCTTGGCTTAGAAGTGGCACACGTTAGAAGTTATATACTTTGGAGTTGAGTAGGTTGCCTCCCTGCCTTTAAAGAAGCTGAGTCATTTTAAAATATGCCTCTTTATGTTTGCCTGGCAGCCACGATCTTTTGATTTTATTTCGGTGAGAAGGCTTTCTGCTGGGACAGACCGCCACGGCACTTCCCCTTTCAGCGGAACTGCCCATCGATAACCGCGACCCGCGATAAAGCTCCGCCAACTTTTCTTTTGCAGACAAGCAATCTTCCAAGCAAGCACCCAAGGACAAAGACAACCCTCTTTTGCATGCGTGAGCTTTGATGCATCTGGTGGCAAGCAATTAACTAGGAGGCTGATGTCGACACCTTCCAGTCTTCTCCGTGTCAGTTCTCAAATTGGTCCCAAATTCTCCGCAGGACCGGTCATTGCTCGACTATGGCACCCACCAGCACATCTCATAGCCACAAACGCAAGGCATTTTACTGCCCTCCAGACAGAAACGAGAAGCTTTCCTGAAGTCTCATTCACAAGTTCATCTCCACAATTCAAGCCAGATCCCAGAGACAACGATCCTAATAAACCCGATGAGCGAACTTTAAAGTTAGGTAAAAGTAAGGCAATCCCCTTCCATTCCATTCCCCTTCTCCAAAAATTATTATCAAACACCCAATTCCCTTTCTCCCGATTTCCCTTTTGCCTAAAATTCAGAAGAGAAAAAAAAGCTAACAAACCACCACCAAAAAAACCAGCCCTCCGAATCCTCCAAGAACGTCTCCCAACCCTCCTCCAATCCCCGCTCCCGCAAGAGATCCTCTCCCCGCAAATAACCCTCCATCTCTTCCCCTCCACTCACCCTCACCTCCCTACCGTGACCGGCCGTGTAGCCTACAACGCCGCACTATGGACCTCCCCAATCGCCTGGGGCTGCATGCCCATCGTCGGGAACGTCAAGCTGCGAATCCTCTCGGAGCGGATGGTGAGATCGCCAGTGCGATCATATGCCGATGCATCTGCGCAGATCCGTCCAGAGCAGTTACTTGTGAAGTGGCAGACTGTTAGGAAAAATAAGGCGAAGGGGGAAGATGACAGGAAGGAGTTTACAGGGCTTTTTATTTTCGAGTTTGATGCTGAAGGAAGGATCGTAAGTCATACTATTGAGAATGTTGAAGAAGGCGGGAGTTGGGAGAGGGGTGTTGGTGCCAAGGTTGTCGGGTTGACGGACTGGTTACTTGGAGGGATGAAGAATGGGCGTGGGGAGGGTGGGACACCTTTTCCTGCCTGTTCAGGGGTGGTTGAGTATGGAGAGACGACTTGTAAGAAATAAGGCTTTGGTATTGTATGAATTGGTTAGCGTTCAATTATGGGGCCTGGAGTTTAGGAATAGGTGGATATTCACGGTTTGTATAACTTGGTATCATGTACAAATATTAAAGATACTTACACCCCTCTATATAATGAAATAAAAAACCAGTCACAATTTTAGTTTTCGGACGGAGGGAATCTCCGTATCATACGCTCACTCAGCTATTTCTGTCTAAATTCTTGGGACACTAGGGTATATATTAATAAAAATGGTATATATGATAGTAGAGAACCAAAAAGGTAGCCTCCTATAACTTCAGTCAGCATCCATGACACCCAGCCAGCCAATCCCCTGTGCATCAAAGCCTAAACCAAAGGAACGCCGGCTCATCAAGTCACCCATTGCTGACCCAAACCGCCTTTCTACATAACAAATATTAAAGAGCGTAGTAATTAAACCTCCGGATTAACGAATGAAAAATAGTGTACAGGAACTTCCATCAAGCTAAGCCCAGCCACTTGAACGCTTTCTTGCTGCGCACCTTCTTCATTTCATCAAGTTTGTTTCTCTTTCGCATTTCAGGCATTGCGGTTGTGCCGGAACGTCCCATCACCATGCGATCGTATTCATCTTCACTGTCTTCGCCAAGATAAAAATTCTCCCAATCTTTCTCCAACTGTTTTTCTCTGGCCTCTTCTCTCCTTGCCTTTTCACTACCAGTAGTGCGTGTAGAGGCAATAGACGAAGCATAATTAGGCCTCGAGCGCGATGCCTTCTTGCGTGAATGAGCGTACGAGACACGGTCGCTTTCAGTCGGAGAGTCTGGGATTGGTGGTACAGGATATTTAGCAAATATAGGGCTAGGTTCAGGTTCAGGAGTATAAAATGATGATCTCTCGATAAGAGCTTGCGATATTGACGATAGAAGACTCTTGATTTCTATTGGTGACGCAGTGCTTGGGAGTAGATAGTCTGCTTTAGATAATGAGATAACTGATAATCTGTTTCGTAGGTGTGCTGGTAGCGAATTTGGTTGGGAAGTCGAACGAGTGGAAAAGGAAGATTGGGTGTAGTGGTTGTGGATCGAATCAGTCCTCGACCGTTGGAAGATAATTTGCGCCGCCCTCGAGGCTGGATCAGTTGACAAGAGGGTGGTAGGTTGGTCTTCAAAAGACGGTTCGCTGGCAAGACCGTCCAGAATTCCAGCAACTTTAAACAAGTCTGCACCGATAAGCTTGCGGAGGGCAAGCACGGTAGAGAGATGTGTGATCGGGTAGTGGAGGATTAGGAGACCGATCATAGGGTTACTAGCCAAGTAAGCCTCAAGATGAGGAACCAGCATAGTGGCAAGAGCTTTAGGGTTCGACCATGGCCTAGCACTGGTACGTTTAGACTGCTCTTCGGCAGTTTGCAGGACATTTGCGACGAAATATCTATTTCAATTTAATAAATATAATGACAAATCAAAAAGGGGGAAAGGGAGCTTCTATACCTAAGATCAAGCTTTCCAGCTCTGTTGATACCACTCTTCTTCATCCCGAGTGCCTCGATCTGCCCTGATATATGCGCAAAGAAGTCCATATCGACGCCATCCTCATGACCGAAGGCTATGATTTGATCGACGGTTGTCCGCTGGAAGCCGGTATTGTCATCAATATTTCCAAAAACGGGCTTCCATAATCTATCAGTTCCCGCGGTTATCGAGTTATAGCCTTGGCTGTATCCTGTCTCACCCGTTGGAAAGTACGAATCTAGTATGGCTCGCAGAGAGTCTTGTATATGAACTGCATTGCTGGTGTTGGTGTAAGAGAAATCACAGAATTTCTGTGATATTCCATTCGCAGTTGGAGGTGGTGTCATGTTTGGTGTTGCAAGGCCTCCAAATCTTCTCATTTCACTAGCAGATCGGGGTGGCTCGAGCTGTTTAGACTCAAGAGGAGAGCTATCTCCGTCTGGGCGGTAGGAATCACTCTTTTGACGCCTATGGCTTCTTTCATCGTCTGTCTCGGCTGCAATATCTCTCGAAAGTCTAGGAACACTCAATTCATGACTAGGAATAAAGACTAGACTGTTCGTAGGTGATGGAACCAGGCTTGTCTTTGGTTTTGGTGGTGGTGGTGGTGGTATAGGGTAGCTGCCATCCTTATATGATGTAATGACAAACTCGAGAATCTCATCCGAAGAGCCGTCTTTAAAATGAATGACTAGATCTTCTAACAGTGGGAGTACGGGTTCATACGATAGAATTTCTTGCGATTTTCTAGACGATACGGCAGTGACATCTATGGCTGAATCTTCTGAAAATGTTCCTCGACGGCCAAATGGTCGCGATTCTGTAACAGACGATTCGATAGAGGCGCTGGGCAATAGAGTCTTCTTGCTTGCGACAGGAGAGCCGCCATAGACTGTTTTAGGCAACTGGAAGATCGGAAGGCTAGATTTTCTTTGTAGCCTACCATCTGCGGTAAATGGCCTCATGACAATAGGGCTTCCAGATGCATCTTGCTCTGGTGAGCCTGGGCCAAATGTGCCTTCCGGGGTTTTAGTAGTCCTCACATCAATCATCTCTGCCGACTTAGCCCTCTTGTTAGATGCTCTGAGATATTTCGAGGGTACATCAACGACGTAGGCTTCTCCCAATACGACATCTTCCGTGAATATCTTGGGATCTGCGAAAGCACTGCCTAGCGGAGACGTAAAGTCTTCGAGATCACTGTCATCTCCCGACTGCTCGGCTTGATCAGCGTCTTGGAGTTTCCTGGCAATCGGCGAGGGAATCTGACCCCCAAAGGTCGTCCTTTTCTCGGCTCGACTTGTCACACCTTCTTGGGGCATTAGAGCTTCCCAGGATTGCTCGGGGGATTCCTCCACTATTAGATCGGCAGTCTGCGATGAAGCAGTCGGTACTCGAGATATGTAACCAAATTCCTGACCTGGTAGGCCGCGGATCTCTGGCTCCGGTGTTGCTGTTCTCGCCGGGCTATGGTCTCTATTCTGCCCAGCTGGTATCGAAGTTGCTGTTTCTTCCTCGTTGAAAGCCGTACTGGAGCTGACAACCCGCGAGCCCTCTCGTGGCACAGGTTGGCTTCTCAACAATCCGTCCACTCCATCCTTTACCGCCTCGTTGAACAATCTCTCGGCCTCCCGAACATTTCCATCTGTCGAGTGGTCGCAGATCGCCCTGACACATGCTGCTCGCGCACAGACTGTACCGCCATTCAAGAACACCAGTCTCGGTTGAGTCGGTGTTGACAGTCTGAGGAAGGAGTGGGCCCTTTCGATTCGAGCCGTGAGAGCGGCGTGGACATGGTGGATATATGAATTTGGGTCGAAGGGTCCACGCTGCCGGGTCGGTGGCAAACTGGATTCGAGGGAGGGGATTATTAGGATCTTGGACGAGGGTGGAATTAATTGGAGTTGGATTGCGATTGTATCGACGTCGCCTTCGAAAGCTACTATCTGCCCGCAGTTGTCTGGTAGGTGCCGAGTAGAATCCATGGCGCGAATACGTGGGAGGAGAGTATTATGGAAATAATGCAAGTCGGTAGGTAGGTAGGTAGGTTTGGTTTGACGGTAGCAACGAGTATGCCCAAAGATCTCGAACCAGCGAGCTTTGGTTACATAGGAAGGAAAAGAATAATACGGGTGCGTCTGTGTTTTGCGAGTGCAGCTGTAGTCGGGATGGCGCGTTGCTCCTTGATAAATACTGTGGTTTGCTAGTAATAAGAACCGTACGGCGATGCAACCCAAGAGCTAGCCCTGCACCCGTTTTCGGCCAAGCTACAATACTCGTTGGACCAGCTGCTCCCTTGCTGTTACTACTGCTGCTGCTGCTGTTGCTGCTATTACTATTATTGCTGCTGGCGATGGGGAAGGAGCGGTGGGTGATACACCTTTTCAATCGGGGAACAGAACAGAACAGAAAGACGCAGGAGACGAAAAAAGAAAAAGAAAAAGGAAGAGTGCAGATGACTCTCGTGGCATGGCCATACAGTAATAGATCAATCAACCATCGGCTTTCTTGACGCCATTTTTCCGATTCGGGGGGATGGTGGAGATGCGTGTCCCAGGGCCGAGCGCATGGGCTTACGAGTTAGTCTGACGTCCCCAGCGCTATGGGCAGCACCGCAGGAGGAAATCTTCGCTGGGCCAAGGGGGACCCCCAACGTGGCCGCGCTAACAGACCGGGCCAGCCAGGCACCCAGGCACTCACACTCAAAAGGTACAAAGGCAGAAAGGCAGAAAGGCACCAAAGGCACCAAAGGCACATCCGTGGTGCGTGCCCATCGATCCGCAGCTTTTCCCTTTGGGCGCCGGCAAAACATGATGCCTGCAGATATGACAACTGCCAGCGCTGTGGCCAGGCACGCACACACGCACACACACACACACACACACAACACACGCACACGCACACGCCCACGCCAGGAACGCTCTCACCACTTGCTGCCAGGAGGCATACAGCATAATACTGCACACTATCATAGCACAATGAATGATGTGTGACGCGGGCCGTGTCTCTGCAGTCCGAGAAAAATCAAGCACCATCAATCTCATCAAGCACCATCGTCGAGCTTTCCATTGATAGCAAAGCAAAGAGTACATCTGAGTCAGCGGGTAAAACGCGTTCCTTCTGGAAGTTGTGCCTCAGCCTTCAAGCCCTCTCCCAGCCCGATATGTCCTAGATGCTGTTGATCCCGAATCTCGCTCACAGGAGCCGGCTGACGATGGAACGACGATCGCAAATCACTTTCGTACCGTACTGCAGCCAAGCACCCAAGCCAAAAAAGAAAAGCCACAACGAGAAAGATTACCGCACTGCACGGAGTACGGGAGTACAGCGACTGTCGTTCTGCTAATTAATTAACGCGAAGGCTGCACTCTCAAGGATTACTCCCGGTACTGTAGTACCGTAGAAACTCATGTCGATCCTCTTGATCCAGCCGGCAGACGTTGTGAGATACAACGAGCTCCAAACGGGTGATTGGTTCCAGAAAATGGACATTCTCCGCATATTGCAACTCTATCACTGCTCCATATTACTGTAATTTTTTATTTATTTAGCACGGTTACTGTAGGGCAGATACAGTAGATGGTGGTATTCGACGTGGTTAACGATAAGGCCACTCCTTTGCGGGGTTCCCACAGTCTTTTGGTACAGTAATACTTGAGCGCCGCGTAGCGCTGAGGAAAAGAGGGCATCCATGTTACTGGCACACTTGCCTACATGCCAAATCCTGTCTTGGAGGGGCGGGTAGAGAGGTGTGGAGCTGCATTGTCTCTAGACGCCTTTCCCACCACTCGCTCGTCACCAAGTCAGAAACTCAGAGACACCTGCGGCACAAAAACAAAGAAAGCGGTCGTGCTCTTTCATGCAACAGTCTCTCATGCATCTGTGCTGTAACTCGAAGAATCTCCCTCCCGTTGCAATAGCAGGCAAAGGGCTTTCACAACTTTTTTGCAAGAACACTGGTGGAGGAGCTGCTGAGGTTACACCGATAACTCCGCGCAGGTGCACACGACCGGCAGTGATGGTTTGGGGTAAATTTGACGTTTAAATTTTAGGGCGCGAAGGTTTCGGGTAACCGCAGGCGAGCTTGTTTTCGTTCCTGCAGAACGATAAATGGTTGTGTGGGACAGTTTCCGATTGGGATAACCTCTTGTTGTCTCACTCCAGTCCCACCACACGGACACAACACAATGGCCAACTCGCACAGTATCACGGTTTGTTGGTTTCTGATATGCAACTATTCAGGGCGTTTTTTACTTTTTCCATCCTCTGCTCTCCTTTATTCGAAACTTTCTCAATCATCATCCGAGTCCATCAGCTCTGCTAATTCCGCCTCTTCCTCTGCTGTAAGGAGACTCTTTGGTACCACCTTCTCCTCTTTCACTATGCCCTTTTGTCTCTCTTCCTGTTCCTTTTTGGCTGCCTCGATTTCTCCCTTCCCCAATCCCCAGCTTCTTACCGTTCCATCAATGCTAACGCTCACAAGCTTACGTTCGCCCTGCATAACTACTAAGGCTGTAACCTCCTCGTAGTGGCCTACATAGGTATGCCATAACTTTCCACTGGTCCGATCCCAGAGTTTGATGTCCTCATCTCGACCAGCAGTAATAACCCAATCGCCAGTGACAGCAACCGCTCGCACATAATCGCCATGCTCATAGCTCTCTTCTGCAGCCCAATTTCTTACTCTTGAGAGACATTTCGCGGCCCCGTCGGCACTTGCAGTCCAGAGATCGCTCTCCTCATCTCCTGAGAACAGCACTTTATAAACACTCGTTTCGTGCTCAAGTATTGAATCTCGGGACAAATTATTTTGCCCCGGACTGGTTGAAGGAATATCCACGATTTGGGAAGCCGCATCTACACCTATGCGCCATCTCCGGATATGAGGGTCGCTGCTTGAAGAGACGAGCACAACACCGTCATCTGTGGAGTCATCGGGATCCAAAACCAGATCTTGAACTGCCATCATAGTGTCGGTCTTATCACGTAGTGTATGCATCTGTTCGCCGGTTTTAGTATCCCAAACAATAATCTTCGCATCCGCTCCACCTGATATAATGCACTTTAGATTATTGATCAGCAGGTCATAAATTAGTTAACGCATCACGAAATCACTTACATCCCTTCCACCTATCTTAGCAGATATAATGCATTTCACAAAATCCGAGTGGCCATTATACCTCTTCCGCGGAGTCTTGGTCTCCCTATCCCAACTCCAGATACTTTTATCCCAACACCCTGCGAAAACAGTTGCCCCTCCTGGGCCACCGATGGTGACAGAGGTAACAGGTACTGCAGGACCTCTGTAACTAATCTTTGTATCTTTAGTCTGTTCACAGCGTGTTAACAAGAGCATATCCCACTCATTCGTAGAAATATCCGTCCATACCTACTTCAACGTTTACTCTTCGAACGCAACCAGCACTTTCTGCAATGTAGATACATGCAGAGGAATATGGGTCTGCTATAGCGTTTAAGATTTTTGACTGCAACACAATAGGATCTCCATTTTTGTTGCCAGATTTTGCTGCTCTAAGAGCTCGAGTTGACTCTGAGGCATCAGTTTGAAAGAAATGACCAGGGTCTGTTGACCGAGACATGATGTCTTTTTCAAGCCGCCGTTCAAAAAGCAAGTTCTTGAGCTGTTGAGGTAATTCTAGATCTTATGCGGGGGTGTTGGTGCCTCGGGTGCCTGCTGTTTTCGGCCATAAACACGCCGCTAGCAGGGTTCACGCGTAAAGTGGAAAAGTCGCGTCAACCGATCCGCAGACGTGTAGCGACTTGGATCGAATTCCTTTGGCATAACAGTAGTTTTGAATAACTTCTATTTCGTTCAATTGAGCCCATGCAATAATGTCGACTGAAACCCATACTCGTTTGCGGGGCCGCCCAGCTCATACTGCCGGTCCGACCTATCTATCATATACTCCAGATGGCACGAAGCTGGTTACTGTAGGATCCAATAACACAACACGGGTGTACAAGACTGGTTTCGATGGCGAACCAACAAATATCGACGACTGCCAAGAGCAGAATATGGGAGTTGACTCGACTGTAAGCATATCTCTGCAAATTATACTACTCCAGTTGCTAAATACCTTCAGAATGGCTTCTTTGTTACTGGCTCCGAAGATGGAACCGTCAGCAAGTTCTCTCTTGATACGATGTCCTTTGACAAGTTCCTCATGCGATGTTCTCTGCCAGTCCGAGATGTTACCTTGTCCAAAGATGGAGAATGGTGTGCTGTGGCAAGTGATGAGCTCACAGTTAAGATTGTTCGAACCTCGGATACCAGCTCTGTAATTTACCTAAGAGATCAACCGAAACCAGTCAAGCACATATCGTTCGATCCGAGCGGCAAATACATAGCTCTATCTTGTACAGACGGGATAGTATATGTTTACACACTCTATAATGATGAACCAGAACTAATTCGAAAAATTGACGGTCTTATCAGGTCTGTTGAGACTGAGTCTGAAACCAGTTCCAGAGTAGCCTGGCACCCTGACGGTAGAGCTTTCGCCGCCCCCACTGCTACTAGAGATATTCAGGTTGTGTCTCGAGGAGATTGGGAAAATCAACGAACATTCTCCAATGGCCACATGGGGGACGTGACCGCGCTGGCTTGGTCACCGAATGGAGCGATGCTTGCGACAGCAGGGAAGGATAGAAAACTAATTCTCTGGGAGACAAAAACACAAAGTGTCATTGCCACATATGATTATGCAAATGTTATGGATTTATCATGGCATCCAAACAAGAACCTACTCTCCTTCACTAATAGCGATGGCGAGGTCTACATATTCAACGATTTCGTGCCAAATGAACATGCACACCTCCTAAAATTGGCTCTACAACCTGCTCCTTTTATTCATGACCCATTATCTGAGATATCAGCAAACGTTCGACGGCCGGTAATTGCCAATGGGCACAAAGATGTCCCAATCCGACCACGGAGGGGGTCGTTGGAGAGTCTGGAAGACATGCTTGATGCTGATGATATGGAGGACGATGACGAGTTTGTTATTGATGACGACGGGGCCGGGTATACTCTCGGATTGAACGGAAATGGCAAGAGACTAAATGAGGACGGTCTGGAGGCTGAGGTTGCGAAACGTCACAATGCGGGATATTGGGCTCCACAATATCATGAATCCTTCCAGCCAGGTTCTACACCATGGCGAGGAAACCGAAAATATCTATGCCTCAATCTTATTGGATTTGTTTGGACTGTTGATCAGGATACGCACAGCACGGTAACCGTGGAATTCTACGACCATGAATTTCAGCGTGATTTCCATTTCACAGATACCTTTCTCTACGATAAAGCTTGTCTTAATGAACATGGCACTCTATTTTCCTGCAAAACTCGTGACGATATGCCAGCTACAATTTTCTATCGGCCACATGAGACTTGGACCACTCGATCAGACTGGCGGACTCAATTACCTAAAGGAGAGGATGTCACTGCAATTTCTCTTAGCGATTCCTTCATCACTGTAACCACCACGACAAATTATATTAGAATATATACCCTATTTGGGGTTCCATATCGGGTATATCGACAAAAGATTAGCCCAGCAGTGACTTGCACAAGTTGGCGGGACTATGTTATGACATTGGGCAATGGACCTGTTGGAGCAGACGGAAACACGAAACTCTTATACACAATCCAGAATATCAAGAGGGATGAGGTGTGTCAGAATGAGGATATAGTTGCTCTTCCGGATGGCGCCACCTTGAAAAGTGTCTTTTTCTCAGATAATGGGGTAAGTTGTTACCATCTCTCGAAAATATTGGGCTATACTTATCAGACCATTTCAGGACCCATGTATATATGATTCAACAGGAACCCTTCTTACTCTTCTTCACTGGCGAATTCCCTCTCAGGCGTGCTGGGTACCGCTTCTCGACACGAAACTCCTTTCTCGTTTAGCTTCGGGTCGTAAAACTGAGAACTACTTCCCTATCGCTGTTGCAGACAACAAGTTCCATTGCATAATTCTCAAAGGCGGTGATCAATATCCTTATTTCCCTCGCCCTCTGCTCTCAGAATTTGATTTCCAAGTGCCTTTATCATCAAAGCCTAAACCAGATAGCAACGATGCAGATGCGGATATGGATGAGTCTGAGAAGAGCGAAGTTGATGAGATGAAGAAATTGGAAGGGGATTTCATTCTCAAGGGTATCTTGGCCACTCAAAAAGCAGATTTGGTCGAGAGTACTACTGCCTCACATGCACAACGGACGGCTCTTGCAAGAATGGAGGTCGATATTGATAAAACTCTACTACAAATGTTGGCCATTGAATGCAGGGAAGGTGAAGAGCGCGGTATGAAGGCGCTAGAGTTGGTAACATTAATGCGAGACAGGAGTGGAAGAATGATTGAGGCTGCTGGCAAGGTTGCCGAGCGGTATGGAAGAAGTGTATTGGCTGAGAAGATTAGGGAGGTTGGGGAAAGAAGATTACTTGGTGAAATGGATGATGATTAGAAAGGCTAATCTAGTTTAAGGGATATGGGAAAGGCGTTTCTGCTCTGCATTAATTATGATGATGAATAGGGATATAGTAACGATAGTAATCACAACATAATACAAAACATTTTAAGGGTCACTTGAAATACCTGCTATTATCTCTAAGTCTAGATGTTTACGTGCAGAAGAGAATCTTCCGTAGGGCTTCATTTGCCCCAGCCCTCAAGCTATATGACTACAGTGGAAACTAGAACTCATACTCCATACTTGGTTTATATAGTAACCTAATCCTTCAGCAAGGCATTTTAGCTAGAGATAGCCGCCTTTTGCTGCTTTTGCTTCAATCGCTCTCGTTCTCTTTTTCTCTGTTTCTTGAGTTGCTTCTGTCTCCGAATCTCTTCAGGTGATTTGTTACCGGAAGAAGACAACCCAGATAACTTTGAAGATGTCGAAGTAGTATTCTGCTGTGCTGCTTGGAGCAGTGGTCCGTCCATTGACCCATTCGACAGCGTCATTGAAGACGCACTCTCGGGTGAAGCTTGGTTGACTCTAGAGAGAGAATTCGGTTGGTTTTCAGAAGATGTAACTTTTGAGAATGGTTTTCTGTCTTTGTGTTGCTCTTTGATTTTATTCTGGGTTAATTCCAGACTTTCACTGCGTTTGTTGTGTACTGAGAGCACATCACTCGTCTTAGGCTCTGGCTCTGGCTTTGGCTCCGCAGTTACAGAGGCTACCGTGGTCTTCTGTTTCTTTGCCCTTCCTACTCCAGATCTGCCTTCCTCTTCATCGCTGCTCTTCTCTACCGATTCCTTCAATATCCTACTACTTTTCTCCTCGTCTCGAACCTTGGAATCTTTCAAACTTTTTTTTTGGNAAAAAACCTCTCACGGAGTGTCTTATTATTGCGCTCAGCCTCGCTGACTAGAAATTGAGAAGGTATTTGCGCTCCTAGTCCAAGATTTGAAGGCTCGGGGCGGAATAATGCAATCTCTTCAGCTTCCTGTTCTTGGTCGGTTTTCCGTGGTAAAGAGCGTGAGCTGGAAAATGACTTCAAAACACCCTCTCTTTTAGCCAATGCAACTGCAATGCGATTGGAAATGACATCTAGTTCGGCCCTAGCCTCTTTAACTGATTTCACGGGGTTCTCTGTTGACATAATGTATAGTATTGAATGATTGTGGTATTAAAATGGGCGTTGCTAAAAATGTTAATAATTTTCTTGTTATCAAGAGATGTTCTTATCCACCCGTTATCGAAACTTGCTTGGGACCGCGCTTCCGAGCTGGCAAGTCCAGACCACCGTACACAAGCCGAGACACTTCTCTATGATCCTAAAATATCCGAAAACGACAGGACCTTAAAGACCTCATAACAAATCTATCTCAACGGCCGGTGTATTAATTTCTACATACACCAAGCGTCAAGATGTTCAAACTAGCTTGCAATAGACAATTGGCAGCAGCCTTCAAGGCTACAAAGGTAAATTCTTGTAAAACGCGATTGAACCGTGGTTAATAAAGCTCTAGGTCTCTACGCCATTACGATTCGCCGGAGCAGCACAGCAGAAGAGAGCTTTGAGTATACATGAATACCTCTCAGCGGATCTTCTAAGACAGGTAGCTACTCATAACTTAATTGATAAACCTCAGCGCTCACATCTCGTCAGTACGGAGTTGGTGTTCCTGACGGTGCAGTCGCAAGAACTGCGGCCGAAGCTGAAGCTGTCGCGAAAAAGATTGGTGGAGATGACATGGTTATTAAAGCTCAAGTCCTAGCAGGTGGTCGAGGAAAGGGAACCTTTGACAATGGCTTGAAAGGTGGTGTGCGTGTTATATACTCCCCAACTGAAGCCAAGATGTTTGCAGAGCAGATGATCGGCCACAAGCTTATTACGAAACAAACCGGTGCTGGCGGACGCCTTTGCAATGCTGTATATATCTGCGAACGTAAGTTTGCTCGCCGAGAATTCTACCTTGCTATCTTGATGGACCGGGCCACTCAAGGCCCCGTTATTGTGTCCTCTTCTCAAGGAGGTATGGATATCGAGGGTGTTGCCAAGGAAAACCCAAATGCTATCAATACCACATATATCGACATCCACACGGGCGTCACAGACGAAATTGCTCGAAAGATTGCTCAAGACCTTGGATTCAGCGAACAATGCATTGAAGATGCTAAGGACACTATCCAGAAGCTCTACACAATCTTCATGGAGAAGGATGCTACACAAATCGAGATTAACCCTTTGTCCGAAACCTCTGACCATAAAGTTCTCGCTATGGATGCCAAGTTTGGCTTCGATGATAATGCTGGTTTCAGACAAAAGGAGATCTTCTCGTGGCGTGATACTACTCAGGAGGATGCTGACGAGGTCCGCGCTGCTGAATCCGGTCTCAACTTCATCAAACTTGGAGGTGATATCGGTTGCTTAGTGAACGGCGCTGGCCTTGCCATGGCAACAATGGACATCATCAAGCTGAATGGTGGTGAGCCCGCCAACTTCCTTGATGTTGGAGGAGGAGCCACCCCTCAAGCCATCAAGGAAGCCTTCACACTTATCACAAGTGATCCTAAGGTCACTGCCATCTTTGTCAACATTTTCGGTGGTATCGTAAGATGTGATGCTATTGCTAAGGGGCTTATCAGCACCGTTGAGAGCATGGACTTGAGAATCCCAATCATTGCAAGATTACAAGGCACAAATATGGCTGCGGCCCACAAACTGATCAACGAGTCTGGCCTTAAGATCTTCTCTATTGACGATCTGCAGAGCGCAGCGGAGAAGGCAGTACAATTCTCGAAGGTTGTAAAGATGGGTAAGCATATCCCAGCCTTTCTGAATAATCAAATTACTAACTATTTAGCACGTGATATCGACGTTGGTGTTGAGTTCTCCTTGGGTATTTGAACGGTTTTTAGACTTTGGCTGCATTCCCTTTGTATTGATACGGCACCTAGATCTGGGGCTGCGTATGTATAAATGCGTTCAGTTGTGTTACCATCTAATATCACCATGTCTTAACATATTATTATCACGAAGTCAGCACTGCTGGTTTCAACAAAAAGTGTACAATGATATTGCTAGTGGCCGTGTATTGATTTCATAGTGGTTCTCATAAGAATATGTGATCTTTTCACGGTCATTAATATTATAGTAAACTCCTATTACTTCGTCCTCGCGGGACGTCCCGGAACAGAATGCCTTAAAACTTGTTCATACGTCAACCACCTCCCAGATGCATCCCTTATTCCCCAACAATTTGGATCCAGGAGTCGCCGGCTATCGTTGGTTAATGTGTTGCCGGGACGTTTGCAGGCACTAAACTTACCCAGTTCCTTAACCTCCTGCAAAAACGAATATAGCGAATGCTCTGTTCTCCATAGCTCTGAAACTGCCCTGGCTGCCTCTTTCCTTGTCATTCCTCCGCTAGCATCAGCTCTAGACCAGAGCCACACCGATAATGCAAATACTGCAAATAGCTCCCATTCGATTCCAGCAACAATCTTACAAATTAAGATCAGAGGTCTGCAAAGAAGCCATTGGGTAAAGAACACAACAATTGTAGCTAACTGACCGACTCTGCCGAGTAAGACATAAAATGTAAGTAAGAGATTTTGAAGCAGACTGCTACATTCGAACGACTCTGTATCTATTGATTCGTATGGATCGGAACAAGTGGGATCTCTAGAGAGGTATACTTGTTGAAGGTAAAAGGCTGTTGGTATCGACTTTCCTAACTTTTTAGTTCGTGTTGACGATGTGCTAGAGACGATGCCGCCATGACAACGAAGAGACTTTCTGTATAATCCATGGAATGGGCGATTAGCACGGCGTCTATGATCCCAGTTGATGGGGTCGGCATCCATTTCCATTTTTGCTGTATTTGGTTGGAAGTACGACGATTATAAGCAGGTTTGGAGTTCTTATATTCTTCCAACCTGGAAAAAAATAAAAACGTTAACTATCAAATGAGTTCTCAGGGTCAAGGAAATTGGGTGGAAGATGTACTGCCTATTGATTGGTCTGGTGGTTTTGCTCTAAAGTGATGTTCAGTTTTGAGGCGTAATAATAGGTGGGCGGATCAATGGCTTTTATATGAGGGAATGGTGAGATCTGAGAGAAAATAGAGCGGGATAACTGATAGAGGAAGTCGCGAGTGATAGAAATGCCAATGGGGAATCGGGTGGAACAGGGAGGTTTATAACAGGTCACCTAGCCCTTTCATTTGAATAATAGTCAAGGATAGGGTTCACTTCTTTTCAATCAATCTATAAACACATTCGATGCTGTCCTTCACGATATATTTTGCGAACTCGAACAAAGGTTCCTTTCATAGACGTATCTCTTTCTAGGTGTTAGGGTTAACATATGCAACAAAGAACGATTCCCAGAGAAAGGACCTGGAGAATCTATTGTATCTTTGTATCGATTTAAGTACATTAAAGACAATAAACAGAAGTGAAGTGAGTCAAATGGATTGATCCCGTGATCCACTTAAAAGGGGGTAGTTGCCTGCCGCTGCCTATCCAGGGGCTAGTCATGTGACGCTACTGCCAGATCCAGTTTTCTATCAAATATTTAAGTCCACNTTTTTTTGGCTCAGATATCTTCCATAAACCTCATAATGAGTCATTTTAAGGATGAAGGACGGTTGCTGTAAGCTCTTCTGGCTTTGAGTTGTAAGTCCTATGTCCTTCTCCTATTTCGCTTCTGTGATTACTCGTAATTATACAACAGGCCTTTCTAACAACCATTTATAGGCCGCTCAGGCCCTTAATCCTTATTTATCGTTAAAATCTCTCTTTGTTTCTTTGAACGTGTTGTACGCGTTAATGTACTGTGTAATCTTCACGAGGTCAATATGTTGTTGTACATCACATTGGCTGACCTTGTGTAATGAGAATGCTTGGTGAGAAAGTCCAATGAAATCAACGTGGATTTAGCGGATAACACACTGAGGTATCCTCATTCTCTTCTTCTTAATCACTATCTTCTGCCATTAACTCTGCTTGTTCTTGTATTTCTTTCTCGCTTGTGCTTTTTTCTTCGTGCATAATTCTAGGGTTGCTCTAGCTTCCAATTGTTGATCTAACTGTTCACTCGCTGACTGACAGAGATTTCTCTTGACCTGAGAGGCCTTAAAGTGTTTTTCATTTAGGCCTTGCTATTTTTTCTTGTACTTGTCAAAGTGCTTGACTTACTAGCGAAGATGAGTAAAAGTGGCATGACAGAGTGGGCATTTCACATGGTATATAATATCTGATTGATTTGAGTTATAGTAGAATTATATTCTGCAATTTGGAATGGACAGACTTAACAGCTTTGGTAATGTCTTAATAAATTGAGTTTTTTTAGTATAAATTACTTTCTCTGTGTTTTTGCAATCCGCATGAGAGTATGTCAAATCGAGAGGTTTAGCAATACAAACTTCAATTGAGGATTCAGGAGATTGGCCTAGATATTTATTAATCCCTTCACGGTTGAGTATATCTCCTGATGCACCGCGGAGCATTACTTGACGCGGCCTAAAATCGAATAACACCAATGCATGAATACATTGATTATACACTGGTCAACGGGGTTAACATAATGTAATTAGTCGTATTGAATAAAAAGTCAACATTGCGTATTAGAATAAGAGAACGCGTCCAAGTTCGAAAGGTAGGGTTTGGAGAGGGAGAGGGGAGAGAGGTCTTGGGCAAATTAGATAACATCGTTCATGTGCAACACCTTGACAGGCCTGAGCTGAGGCATCATGCGGATGCAGACTTGCACGTGATCTAACCGAATCAATTAAAGCATATAGATCAAGATAACCTGCTCCTTGTCAATAGCTTCTGCGGTCCAATGGTTAGGATTCCACCCTTCCATTCGGTGTTAGGTGGAGGTTCGTGTTCCATTTCATTTTTTTGCTCTTCTTTATGACCATTCAACTTCTTGACGTATTAATAATGTACATATCTTTTGCTCACATCTTTTGACTCCTTGTTTATATTGCTCGCTTATTAGGACTCTAGCGTTTGTTTTTCTATCTCCTCAGGCCTTAGAAACCACTTTGCAACTACTTTTAGCGTCATGTTTAAGGCTACATTTCAAGAACTAAATAAAGATACTTATTTAAATATAATAACTTGTTGTGATATCCCACGTGCCACCTCAGGCACTACTTTCTTATTACACGTGACTTCCATTTTAGGTAGTCCTATTAGTTAGCTCTTCCACGTGTACGTAGTTACTACACTACAACACCATAATATATTTGAGTAACCCCGATTACGCAACCTTTTTGCTGTGCTTAATTCAACATAACTTGTTAAGTTGATTTAATCAAAGTAAAATGATAATTTACTTGATATTATATAATATTTCCCACACACCAACTTACAGTCCACTGACTAGTATCCGGTTGAAATATCTTTATTCATCACTAGTCGTAACCAAGAACATATGTGCAACTATTTTTTTGGGATGGATTATAGTATATGTAAAGATCTAAAAGACACAAACGCCTCCTTGCTCATGCACAAACGAGCTTTTAAATACCACCGATGCCCTAACTGAAGCCTCAATGCCCAGTACCTTATATGTCCTTCCAATTGGATCATCATTCATAATGCTAAGCGTGCTGACACCATAATATCGAGCCAGCACTAATAAATACACAGAACCTCTGCTCGGTTCTATAGATGACCTAAAAATCGTATACACCGAATGTCGTCTGTATTCTGCAAGAAATGAAGGAATAGATCTTAAGCAGTGTAGAGTTGAGTCTTATTTGGAAGGTAACTCCATCACTGCAACCGCTTTCGCTTTCTGTCTTCCTCCCTAAGATCTTCTTCATGCTCTTCCTCTTGCTCAGCTGTTTCTGCAGGATTAAGTATATGGGCCATACTCCCTCTCCGAGTTGGTGGTCCAGAGCTGTCTTTGAATAGGCCAGTGGGAGCGCCAAGCTTGTCACGGGAGGAACCCCAAGACCAGCTGTTTAGGCGATCGCTGGCATTTCCGTTGGTAAATGGAGGTGTGGTTGGACGTGAACTGTCTCTGCGGCCGTGAGAAGCAGCTGTCAGCGAATAGGAACTGAAACTTTCACGGATGCGCTGGTCTTCATTCATATTATTCAGCGTCCTTTTTGGTGATGAAGGCCACTGAGTCGATGACTGGCCAGATGCAAAAGGAGAGGTGTTAGCCTGCCAGCCTTGCACGTTACGAATATCAGCTGAGGTATGGCGACGCGCTAGGTTTGGAGGTGGCGATGTGACGGATGAAAGAGGATGCGGAGGAGGTGGAGGCGGAGGAACTTGGGAGCGTAGAGAACTTGGTGAAGACTGAGAGGTATTGCCCCCAATTGAACCATATCTACGGGGAGTGATAGATAAGTGTGATGGGACCGGGGGGCGGTAGAAGTTCTGTCTCGGAAGTGAATTTGCTTGGGGTGCTCGTCTCGAGTCATCCTGTGGTAATTGCCGTGGGGAAATAGGCGGGGCGTCTACACTGAGGTTGGAGAAATATTGCCGGCTACCTGAATACGGGGGCTCTGGGGGATCATCTATTGATCTGATCACCTCTACCTGTCGTTGGATTTCAGCTTGCATATTGATAACTATAAATGTGTTAGCTATGATAACATTCTTATAACTAGAAGTACAAACCATCACGATGAAGAGCGGTATCTTGGTTTGGTACAAGCGAAAGCAATGCTCTCGACATATCGTGATTTAACTGGCAGGAGTTAGTCGCCCGTAGGAAGTATATCTTTCGATCCCATATATTTTTGCAGCGGACTGGTGAGATAAAAGCACGTACCTGAAGTGACCTAGTTAAAGCATCCATGACAACATGATTCCTGGCCTGGAGAAACTGGGTGAGATCTTCGCTCCTTGACAGTCTAGCATGCATCTCATAAAGATTGGTCTCGAAATTGGCAAGCCGAGTCTCGGTTGAATCTTGCATTTGCTGGATCGGTTCTGCGGGAGTTCCTGGTTGGGATAATTGCGGTTTTGGGGCAGAATAAGAATCACGATGGACCAGAGCATGTCGAGAAGCTCGACGCTTAATCTCCCTCAGTCCTACCAGGTCTCCCCGCTTGAAATTCCCATTGCCATGCTTGAATTCCCACAACGGAGACTCTGGCGAGCCCGTATGGAAAACATCACTAACTGTATATTTCTTACTAACAAGTTCTTATACCCTATAAAGTGGAATGCTACGAACCTTTGTGGAAGCCATACATATTCAGTTGTCGCACAAATGATGAAATATTTGTATGTTTGAAATATTGTCTGTAATATGTCAACTATCTTCTAGAATTGGATATTTGTAGGCAGACTTACGAAAGAACCTTGGAGAAATCATTGGATGGTGACATGACAAAACTTTCTGCAGTATTTGACCAGGATATCAAATGTTGGATGCTTTGATCCTCAAGCATACTAACACTCCATCAGTACTATCCATAGAATACATCGCATTTTCAAATGCTTACTTATATAGTTTGTGAATGAAAGCAGTCTGGACAACTTTAGGTTGTTGAGCACCAGCTGCTGCTGCCGCTGCAGCATTTGGGCCAGTCACATTGTTATTGGGATTTTGTTGCTCTCCATTACCGCCGTTCTCATGTGCTCCATTTGCACTGGGTTCAGGGCTCGATCTTGATGGAGGAGCCATCATCGCAGATGTAGGCGGGCTTACGTCCATCGGATCTCCTCGAAGAGAAGGGGCAGAAGTGTGTAGAGTCGGTGGCTGGATGATAGGAACTGTTCGAGCCGTCCCTTGGCTAGAATCTTGCTCGTTTGGAAAGGGAGCTCGTATTGCTCGATCGTCTGTTAAATCCATCGTGGTTTTAACTGTCATCGTCAGCAACCGGCATTCGAAGATTCGAGTTGAGCAAGAAGGAAAGTGAGAAGAGAGCTAGGTTTAGTCCACAAGGCAGGGCGTACGGACCTCATCGCATCGCATCAACCTGATCAGTGCAGAATACCTACAGCTTCTGCCTATACCAAGCTGTGTCTCTTTTTGACGGACCTTCTGGTGATGTGATATGCAGCAACTATCCGCGACAAGGGTTCAGGTCAACGACAATCGCGTTGCCATTCAGCCTCGCTGTCTGGAAGCGAGCGATCCCAGCGCCGTCGTACTAAGTGTCCCGATCGGCAGCCCGCGTGCTTTTTGTCGTTGTGATTGTCGCGATCGATTTCGATATGACGAAGACTTCGCGGAGGACTGCAATGAGTGGCCGCGACCTTGCTCGAGCAATTGCGGAGAAGGCAGGAATAGAAATTCCGAGGAAGCGTCGAGTCGAATGGAGGAATTCCCGATAGAAGATAGCAGGCGCAACAGCGACTTGTGGTGGTGTAATGCTCCCGTTGATTGCTAGTTCATCGCTCAAACTGCCATCCTTTTTGGCGGGTTCTAGACGCAGAATTCCGCCGTACGGGAAAGGCTTTGAGGAGACCCCGAGACGCAAGACGCGCGATACCACCAGTTGTGCTGTTAAACTGCGGCAACTAATCAGAGCCGCACGCTGGTTTCGGCTGCTGCTGAAGCAAGGCACAGATTTCCTAGCAAAACCCCAAGAGCTACTGCAACACTGCAATGCTGACCGATGCTTAACATCGACCCTTTTCGTGCATCTATTGGGTGTTCGGTTGTAGAAAATGGAAGTGGAAGGCGGATATTATTAGTGAAGTTGCGCCCCTGGATCAGAATGTGTGCATCCCGCGAGTTTCAGGAATGCTCGAGCACACCGCTGGAATGGTCATGAACAGCTGCGGCGCAAGCCCAGTCTGTCTTGTTAGATTTAATCTTTACAGTCTACAATTACTTCTATATAGTTACATCTGAATGTAAAGTCATATTTCGAATATATTTACTCTCTCGGCACAGGGAGGGGTTCTGACTAGCTCTCCCGCCTCATGATAATAGGATCTTAACTTACGGATACAAATAAGTTACCTGTCTACGGTTTCTGTTCCAACTCGATGATACGAAGGAGTACTCCCCTGTTCACCATCTTCCAGGATTGATCCAAAGCTATCCGCGTCTTGTAGGAAATGATCTATGTCTCAGGTCCTGAACAATATTATGCGACGGGATTCTGTGTTACTCCCGATTGTACTGTACATATCCATTTATCAGAGAACACTGTTCCTCACTGCTTGTTCCACCTTGTACTTATAATTGAAGCCGCTTACTGGAAGCAATAACAATTAAGCAATACACAGGAGTGTGTACGGGTATCTGACGTGTATATCAATCAATATCTGGAGTCTGTCTCTCTTGGCAAGACTATATAGGGACATTTACCTAGATGGAACGAGGGTCGTGTACTGTACGTCTACAGGCCCAATTATAATTTGAGCCCGATAATAGATGGAAGCTGGTTACTTGGAATTAAAGGACTCATTGGTAGAATTCTCTGTAAAATAAATGATACAAACATCTTGCCCATTTGGAAAAACAACGCTCCTTGGACATCCATCATGTGATTCGCTCATGGTTCTTTATACAGCCGTGCGCCTCCACCTCAAACTCACCATCAGACTACTGTAACTAAATGTCTCCTGTCGGCAACTATTTATACAATCAGATTAGACTCTACCAATATTTTCCCATGTATAATACTACTTCAAACGTATTCTTCCCCCCCTAATTCCTTTTTATGAGCCCCAGTACTGCTGTCTTTCGGAATCACTTTCGCTCCACCATGGCAAGTCACAGCCTTGCTCAGCACCTCTATTCCCTGAGACTGCAAAATGGCCGACCCGACTTTGAAAGGCGCAAAATAGAGTAGGTAGATCTCACTACTTTTCACTCTATCTTTCCTTCCTTGGTCTAGATTACTATGAGATCAGAGTGTTTTCTGACAAACTCTCAGGTTGGATGACCTCATCCATTACCTGTCCAGTGCCGAAATAAGTCATCTTGTCAATCTTCTTCGGCCGTCTACCATCAGACATGATAAATTCGTTGATCTACCAAACGAGATCATCTTAGCCATTATGAACTATCTTGATCTTGAGGATGTAGTAACAGCTCGTTCCGTGTCTCACAAATGGTATTACAGGTGGACTGCACCGGAAATCTGTTTCGGCATAGCTGAGAGATACTTTCCAGATGTGCTGATCCGCTTGTATATGTCTCTCCCTGACGACCAAAAGAAGGCCACGAAGGCAGCCCTGAGCGAATGGGCATGTAAAAGAGCTGTGGATGTCGTGAAGTGCCAACGCGGCCGGTATACATCAGCATCTGTGTATCAGCGTGAAAGACCCTGCACCTCTCCGATAATACCCTCACAGATTGAGTACTGCAACGGGAAAGTAGCCGAGCACCTTTCAAGTTACCAAATCACTGTCAGGTCCCTTAGAACGGGTGAAAGGAAGGTTTACATGAAGGAGGAAAGGGAGCCAATATTAAAATGGTGGCTAACAGACAAACTATTAATTGCTAATACTCACTATCCGTAAGTCTAATAATGTGTCCAGCACACCTGAGGTTTCTAGAACTTATTTATGATAGTAACAATATTTTAACTGCATGGAATCTTGGCAGCGATGAGATGCATACCATCCGTCTAAGTGGCCCCTGTCTCAACTTAACTGCGCGTGGCAATTATGTTGGATTCCAAATTAATTCTGAAACTTTCATATGGAGAGTAGGTGGCCGACTGACGAGTGTGAAGGCTCCAAAAGCTCCTGCTTCTTTTCTCGGTCTCGACTGGTGGCCTTTTCATTTGCTTTTCCATCCTATTAACGAAGATCACTATTTTCTCTTCTATCGGGCCATCAACGGAGAAGGTGCAACATTTCAAGTATTAGTCCAAGAATATGTAGGTGGTGAAGCAAGAACTATTTGCCATTCTAAATTAGCGACTGCCGTTTCTGCTCGTGGTGCTATTATAATGGATGGAACATGTCTTATAAGTTACCACGTAAAGGGACTATCTAAGGACAGTGGAAAGACATATAAAACAGACCGAGATGTTGGATATACGGGTCCTTGTTACCATCAACAAATAGATCAGGGATCAACGAGAGACCCTTTAACGGTTGTTAATACTCTAACTTTCGACATATTTGCGAAGACTTTCTCTACACGATCATATCACATTCATAGTAATTTCAAAACCCTCCCTAGAGAAAGTAGTACTTGGGAAGACTCGATAAATCGATCATGTATTTGGCGAGACCAGCTACTTCTTCCTGTATATCCTACCGGCTCTAACACGGAAAGGAAACCAATTGGAATTGATGATATATTACTACTGGCCGTACAGCCTTGTGATAGGATCCAGCCAGCGCCTAACGTTACGCCCTTATATGTACAGACTTCGCCTGACGAAAAACAGGTGTTGTTCCTAGAAGCAGATCCTGAATTTCACAGATATGGTGTCTCCTTCTGCTGGGCAATGAGAGGCGTGTTTGCGGAGAAAACACGCCTGATTCTAGATCCGTTTGAGGCTGGTGAACCTAATACGGAAGGTATAGTACGCGGAGATGATGATTTTGTAGTTCTATTTAGTAAGAATGGTTACGTCGTGTGGTCCTTTAATGAAGCATCCTAGAGTCTTAATTTTTAGTATGTACCCTACTATTTCGAGGTAGGTCAGGGCAGGTAAAACACGCAGTTAAGAGTAGCATCAAATTCTAAATATGATCTCAAGTAATATATTGTGGGCCTTAGGAGGATCATGAATACAAAGCTACAAAGCTAGCCATCCGTTTCTTATATGTTATTGACAGGTATCAAATCTAATTACATCTAGCATTAGAGCATACTTCTGGTTTCAAATCTCACTTTGAAAGTAGAGGCTGTAGACTCTTAACCAGATCCACGATACTTTCCTCAACAGTCCTAAACTTTATGCCGAGAACCTCCTGGACCCTGCTGTTGTCATACTTGTATAATCCCTCAGGCATATCACCACCTTTGGCATCCTCCGCAGGTAACTCCGACTTATATTCTGGGAAGTTCTTGCGAAGGACCTCGACGATCATCTTGTTGCTAAAATACCCAGCAGTGACAAAGAATCGCTTTCCTGCTGCATCTGGTACCTCAATGGCCCTAATATGAGCTAGAGCTAGGTCACGGACGTCAATCCATAAGTATGTTCCCGTGTCGGGGATTTCATTCGTGAATTTCCCAGTGATGAGATCACGGACCCGTTCATTGGAGGTGTTTAATGTACTCAGGCTGTTCAGATAGTGGATAACCGGGCCAAATACCATGGGAGGGTTCATGGTTGATAAAGTGAAATTTGGTTTCTCTTGCTCTATAAAAGCCCATGCTGCTTTCTCTGCGAAAGTTTTTGAAGCACGATACGCATTAGGTGGGTTTAAAGGTGCCTGTTCAAGGGTAATAGGGTTCCAGTCGTTTTCTGAATAAGTGTGGTCATAAATAGGCCCTGCGAAGGGATCAAGTATGGCGGCAAAAGAGGAGGTTATAACGACATGTTTGACAGTAGGTGCATTTTTCTTAATAGCTTTGAGAATTCCTTTTGACCTATCAGCTGCCTGGATAACCTTGATATTGCATCTTCAACCTACCTGTCGTGCCCTTAATTGCAGGATCTAACATGTCCCTCTGAATATCAACTGGACGCATATGAAACTATACCACAATAATACTCTATTAGCCACAACTCCCTTCGTCGAGAAAGAGGGCTGAGTTCAATTAACTTACAGGTGACGCAGTATGGATCACAGCTTCCAACCCCTCAATCTTGACAGCTTCGTCAAAAGCTCCATCCTTGGCAATATCCTCTACGATCCTAAAGTCCAGTTTCTCCTTCGGCGTACTTGAATGAGCCTCTCGTATCTTTTGCGCCTTTTCTTCCGATCGAACCGTAGTTACAACTGAGTGGCCACGTTCAAGAAGAATATCGAGAATATGAGCGGCAATAAACCCAGAACCACCTAGTAGTTGACATTAACAATCGAACCAGAGCTGGTAGACTGGGAGGCCTTACCTGTAAGCAACACGCGGGTCATTTTGAGAGACACGTTGTTTTAATTAATAGTTTATTCTTTGATTTGTTCTTCGAGCGCGTAATGCTGTTTCAATCTCAAGGCATTGCTCCTTAATATAGTTATTGATGGCGGGGTGATACTAAATATTTACCCCTCCATCGCCGAAGGAGCATCGGAGATAGAGCTATTACGATCCCCACTTTTAGATATTCACAATACTGTAAAAATGTTTCCTGGCGCCAGACGGTTAGCGTGCAATAAGTTACCGGATATTGCCTCGGTGGCGGCTACTGAGATATCACTGAATGACGATTGATACCTCGGAATAGATGGCCAGAAAAAAGAATATAGTTGATAATTAGTGTATTTGATCTGCTCTTATTACATTCCCAATACAATCAATCAGTACGACCTCCAGAAATGCGTGAAATCACAATGCAACTAGTTATATATCGCCAATGAAAGAGCCTGGAAATCCCTTAATGCTTGCAAGTAGAGGAGAAAGGCAATCCACAAAGAGACATAGAAATACGGCTTTGGAGCCATGGTGGATTTATTGCTGGAAGGCAACCCCTGCGCCTCAGCCAATGCTCTTGTAGTTACCACCCGCAGTCATGATATCAAAACGGCTCCCCCCAATCGAATCCAGATTGTTCGTACCCGAAAACCAGAACCCGATAATAACGGTGAAATAGCCCAGGAGTAGAATCGAGCCTTTAAAATAGTTACTCTTGCCTTCACCATACATATAGCTCAGGAGGAAGACACACAGAATCACAGTGACCATGTCCCACTGGGGGAAGATGAGGCTGAATGTCCGGTCTACCAAGTCTGTAGTGTCGAGCCACTGCGCAGTAATTGCGCTGAACAGAACTAGGGCTGGGATTTGAAGCAGACAAACCTGAAGGGCATACGCGGATCCAATTTCCATGGAGAGCGCAATGTTGCCATTCATAGCAAAGGAGATTGCATTCTATAACCATGTCAGATAACAATCATATGTATGAATCCAGGAATATGCTTACCAGAAATTCCGTGGTGTTCGGAACTAGGGCGAACAAGGTGATCCCTAAAAACTTCTCGTCAATAGCAAAGCCGTTCAATACCACATCTACTGTGTTAACTAGAATCTCGGCAATAAGGGCATATAATAATGTGGCTCCACAGAGAATGATTGAACTCTTCATTCGACTCCAATTAGGAGCGTCATGGCCCCCTCCTTCTCCAGCAGCCATGGTCTCAGCAGCTAATACATCTTCGGGCTCTCCATGCACAACACCTGGTCTCGTAGAAATAGGGGCGTGAGCAACAGCAGGTGTCTTGCGAGGGGCTCTTATAGCATCCCTTGCGGCCATTGTAGCTGCAGTAGCTGCGATTTCTGCAGCTCCTCGGACTATCTCATTGCTCTGCGCCTCTGATAAGCCAGACATTTGAAGTTCAGATTTCATGCTCTCTCCGCCACTACTTTTTGGTGGGACCATGTGAGGTGTCTGTGAACCGCCATTCGGCCCCGATGCTCTAGAAGATGATTCATTTTGTTCATTTTCAGTGTCCAGACCAACTTGTTTTAGTGATTGGCCTAGAATTTTCTTGTAAAGTTGTGACTCACGAATATCAGCTCCGGTAAGAGTTGAACCCCTCATTAGTCGAGCCTGTGGAGTCTGAAGAGATACACTTGGATGGTGTGCATCTTGGCCTTTTTTATCTTCTGCATCAGTGTTCCAAATTACGGCTGCGTGGGTTCGAAGGGTGAACCATAACCCAATAACGTAAGACAAGAATAAGAAGAAAGCAGCAAACCAGCAGTATGGTCGAACCGCCTCGAGGTAGAATCGATCGTCAAGAGTTGGAACCTGAGAAAAGTAGCAGCGGCGACAGTCGCGGCTTGGCGAGCGACCCCCACTATCAACACAACTAAGACAGTTGAGTTCATGCTAAGGAGTAGAGGTCAGTATCCATTCCTGAGGGCATGAAATGATTTAACTTACAGTTCCATATATCTGATAGAAAAGCGTAGGACTAAAAGCAGCGAGGACAGCAAATATAAGCATAGTGGACGTTACACTAGCTGACTGAGCATTAAATCTTTGAGTCTTCCGTTTAATAGCCCCAAAACACATTGAAATCCCCGGCAGGAAGAGGATACCAGCAAAAATGCTACCAATTATACTTCCCTCGACAAGCTGTCCCTTGCCTTGATTAAGTGCTACGCAATATAGGAAGACTTCCACTATAGTCGAGAAAAACGCGTTGATAGCAGCACCAAGACCCATAGACGATTGGGCAGAGATAGAAGCTACTGCTTGCCCAATGAAGTAGGCCAGCGGAATAATTGAGAACAGACCTGCAACAAATAAAAATGACGGGTTGGTGATAGTAAGTTGAAGCCCCAAGACTTCGTAGAGGATGAAATAGTCGAAAATAACGAAAATGACGACACTCATCAGATTTATAAGAAATATATTAGTCCCATCGAGTGTATACTTCCAATACTTCAGCCCTACGGCACGGTATGTGCAGAGAAGAATAGATGAGTGAGGGATATTGCTAGCCCGAGAATATTCCGAGTCGGATTCAAAAGAGAGAGCCAGAGGATGCCGTCGTAAATGGTAAAATAGTAAGGATGTTACCCTTCCCATTGGTATAAAGAACACTAGGAACCAACAGATTCCGGAGACCAAGAACAATAAAGGAGTAATCAGACCATAAAAGAATAGGAAGAAGATTACCCTTCCGATATTCCATTGACCTCTTCCAAAGAGTCTCCTTTTCAGAGGACGTTCAGAAGATTCTTGGTGCAATCCACGTCGGGAGCGGCCTAGGAGGCTATCCGTCTCACTAGTATATGAATCGATGCTCTGTCTTGAACGGCCTACGATGGAGCGACTTTCTTGGGGACCGAAGAACAAACGGCCATCCTCAATGTCTCCACTCTGCCACTGTTCGTATTCTGTAATACTACGGCCCTCTCCTTCATCTTCGTGAGCATAGGCCTCGTCTTGCTCCAGTCGAACAAACTTCCCGAACGGGTAGAAGAGGTAACTACCAAGACCCCATAAGACTTTGCCATACTCGATGGCACTCGGCGCCGCTGCAAAAATGAAACAAACCATGGCTCCAACGTAGGCCACAAGGGCCAACCACCAACCAAAGCAGATCGTCCACAATATATTGAAGAAAAGTAGCCAATTATTGACTCTTCCTCCAGGAGTCGAGTGAATATCCCCCTCAGCATTCTTCTGAACTGACCGGTTCTTTTTATATAATGCTGGCTTCCAAATACGAATACCAAACGGATGAGTCTCATTTATAGCCTCCTGACGATCTTTGAGTGTGAAGCTCTCAGCATCGCTTAGGCCGCCGTCGTCATCGTCATCGTCGTCGTCGTCCGGATCTGCGTCTTCCAATCCACGAATGGTGCCTTCATCAGCAGATTCCTCGTCTTGATTGTCATTGAGCTCTTCAGTTTGGGTTGCAGCTTCAACCTCACTCTCAGCTTGTACTTCTTGTTCGCGAGAAGAATCAACTCTTGGTAAGACCGTAGTAGGCCGCCTTCTCAAAGTAGACGGTTGACGCCGTAGAGAGCGATAGCCTGAAGCCGGCCCAGTTTGGCCAGCCTGACGGCTAGCCACACCACCCCCAATTTCACTAACATCGTCGTCCACTGAGAATTCTTGGCCACGATGAGGAGCTTGCACATTCGATGATGTTCGGCGGGCCATTCCCGGTTTCTTCGATCGCTGACCCCCTCGACCCCGCTCCGGTGCTAGCAATGGAGACCTTATCTGTGCGAGAGAACGTGAAGACTCGTGGCTGATAAGTTGAGGTCGTTCGGAGGTGTGAGAGGATTCGCCGCTTCTGTATTCCCCAGGAGCATTTGGAGAAGTTATTGTGTTGATGGCGCCTTGTCGAACATGTTAGTTCTGCATGCTAGAGCTGGATACTAACTGCTACATAAAAATTGGTCACGGAGTGTGAAGCATATAAAATTCTCAGATCACCTACCATATGACTGAGTTTCAGTGGGCCTGCGCCGTACGGTATCTGCCGACTGAGATGTGGTTGATCGCTCTTCAGTTTGGTCAGAGATGGACTCGACTCTGGAGAGAGAATGCCTGTTATCGGTGGGAGAAACAGGCATATCATCATTAGCTGGATCAGGAGCCATTGCAGGTCCTGGAGGCATGATGGGCTATGGTTATTGACGCGCCAGTACACTCAGAAATTACCTAGATAGGAGCTCCAAGATGGCTCAAACCGTCCAGACGATATTTAGTACAGATAGTAGCGCAGCACGACCGTGCTGATCATCCACACGAAGACCGCAGGCACATCCGCAATAGGTGCCGTGGTAAAATGCTTGGGTGATTAAGGAGCCAAGTCAGAAGCAGCCGGACGAAGGAAATATTCGATATCTGCAGACGTCTCTGCTACCGGTGTTTCTGTGGTTACTGCTATCTTGACGAGAGAAGCACCCAAGGTGGGAGCTATTGGCTGGGTCACGGAATCGCGTCAGTAGCTCATGCACCAAGCGGCAACCCTAGCACGATTGGGCTGCCAGGTTTCCCCTAAAGTTAGGTCTTGGTGCCTCATCTAATGTCTAATGCCTATTTAATAAGGCCACAGTAGCTGAGGTTAGCTAGTGCGTTGTGTGCCTTACATGCCTTACAACTATTAGCTCATCAGTCTTGATGAGGAGGCGCATAAACTATTAAACGCGGCCAGCTTGTTGCCTCCACGCCTTCTTCAACGAACCTTCTACGCAATCACGAACACCGTGATTAGGCTTAGGGAAAGCGCCTTTCGAACCTCTTACGCACCTCTCCGTATCTTTCCACCCAAAAAGATGGCGCTCGATAGTTTTTTTCATAACAAAATCGAGAGCATGAAGCTCGAGATTATCCAAGGTCAAGCTGTCTTGAGAAGATTAGAAGCTCAGAGAAATGATTACAACTCAAGAGGTAGTCCCCCAGTTTTACTCCCCCTCGCCCGCAACTAACCTTGTCACAGTGCGGCTTCTACGAGAAGAGCTCGGCTTACTGCAACAACCAGGATCTTATGTGGGAGAGGTGGTAAAGGTTATGGGCACGAAGAAGGTGTTGGTTAAGGTACATCCAGAGGGCAAATATGGTACGTATCCAGAGATCGGCGACTTTCAAAGCAGAGAACTGATAACGAAGCAGTTGTTGATATCATGGACAATGTCGACATCACTAAACTTACCGTCGGGAAGCGAGTGACTCTGCTATCTGACTCGTACAAGCTCGAAAAGATGTTGCCATCATCGGTAGACCCGCTAGTATCCCTCATGATGGTGGAGAAGGTCCCCGATAGTACATACGACATGATTGGTGGTCTGGATCAGCAGATTAAGGAGATCAAGGAGGTTATCGAACTTGGTTTGAAGCACCCAGAACTCTTCGAGTCCTTGGGTATAGCACAACCTAAAGGTGTGCTTCTGTACGGGCCGCCGGGTACTGGGAAAACCCTCTTGGCTAGAGCAGTTGCACACCACACGGACTGCAAGTTCATCCGTGTATCAGGTTCCGAATTGGTGCAGAAGTATATTGGAGAGGGTTCTCGAATGGTCCGCGAACTCTTCGTTATGGCCCGAGAGCACGCTCCTTCTATTATTTTCATGGACGAAATCGATTCCATCGGCTCTTCTCGTGTTGAAGGTTCCTCTGGTGGCGATTCAGAGGTTCAGAGAACTATGCTTGAGCTACTAAATCAACTTGATGGCTTCGAACCTACTAAGAACATCAAGGTCATCATGGCTACCAATCGTTTAGATATATTGGATCCAGCCCTATTGCGGCCTGGACGAATAGACCGAAAGATCGAGTTCCCTCCACCAACTGTTGAGGCAAGAGCAGACATCCTCCGCATTCACAGCCGAAGCATGAACCTGACTCGTGGCATCAACCTGACGAAGATTGCGGAGAAGATGAATGGATGCTCAGGCGCAGAATTGAAGGGTGTATGCACGGAAGCAGGAATGTATGCATTGAGGGAGAGAAGAGTGCATGTCACACAGGAGGACTTTGACTTGGCCACGGCGAAGGTCTTGAACAAGCACGACGACAAGGAGGTGAGCTTAGGGAAGCTGTGGAAGTAAACTTAAGACTGGTGCCGTGGAACGTGTACAATAATACTGTAGAAGCATTTCACATCGCCTCTTGGAGGGGCTTTTAACCCTTGCGAGGCACAACTGTTTTCCGAACTAATTAATGCACAGTCTAGTGAGTGGGCTTTGAGTGAGACCGCCTTGCCAACAGAGATCCGTCGCAGGGATTTTAATTTATTTTTCTTGCTCGAGAGCCGCGAAGGAGGCACGGGAGGCACGGGAGGCAAGCTGTGCTGGCGGAAGAGGTGCTGGCCATTACTATATCAAAGCTGCGGAATGTCGGCTGATTTGACGGTGTTTTGTAATCCCCACCAATTCGTGGATGGGCAGTAAAAATATGGGCCCGATATCGACGATCCCGAAGATCAAAACGCGTCACAGGCTATCAAACATTTTCAGGTCATGCATGGAGCAGAGCGAGCAGGAGCAAGAAGGTGACGACCTTGGATCGCTTTCTATATTTACAATTTCCTTTTAAGATCTCAATCCCCCGCATCTCAATAGTATCTATTTCTTGTTTTCAATTGGGAGATACCTAGCTGTGAATAATAATTTTGGATTTTATTGTTAATCGCTCACCTCGAACTGCCCCGCACGAAGGATAAGCTTAAGCCCACTCTGAGCTCCAGGCAACTGGTTGCGGTCTAGAAGTTGGGTATAACCGGATCCCATTAACCAATTCCAAATCGGATTTGACAAGTAATAATAAACCTCGTGCAAAGAGATCTTTGAGAGTATTCAATCTCAAGTTTCCAAGATGCATAAAATACACCATAAAATACCTTCGCGGCAAGCTTCCATGGAGTAAGTCTTTAATCTTAACTCCCATCACTGCGCTTCTATTTTCTAACTCTTCTTCTCCAGTCCATACCACGATGTGATTCCACAGGTTGATACGTATATCGGCATAGATGTTGGTACAGGCAGTGCTAGAGCTTGCATAATTGACGCCTCTGGCGATATTAAAGCTAGTAAGTGAAGCATTCCGATTCTCGCTCACAGTGTCAAAGTTCTAACACTCGTTCGAGTGGCTACGGAAAACATCAAGCTCTGGCAACCCGAGATGGGATACTATGAACAATCAACCACCGATATCTGGAGATGTATCTGTATCTGTGTCCAGCGTGCTCTAAGTCAGAGCAATATTGATCCCCACTCAGTTCGAGGGATTGGCTTCGATGCTACATGTTCCCTAGCCGTCTTTGCCCATGATACCGACGAGCCAATTCCCGTAACAGGGCCTAATTTCGCCAACGATGGCAATGATCGCAATGTGATTCTATGGCTTGATCACCGGCCTGTAGCTGAAACGGAGAAGATTAATGCCACAGACCACAACCTCTTGCGATATGTAGGAGGAAAGATGAGCATTGAAATGGAGATTCCAAAGGTCCTTTGGCTGAAAAATAATATGCCTCCCGAGTTGTTTGATCGCTGCAAATTCTATGATCTTGCGGATGCTCTCACTCACATGGCTACCGGCAGTGAGACGAGAAGCTTCTGTAGCGTAGTCTGTAAGCAGGGATATGTCCCTGTTGGTGTTGATGGAAGCGTCAAGGGCTGGCAGGAAGATTTCTACGAGACTATTGGGCTCGGAGATCTTGTCAAGGATGACTTCAAGAGAGTTGGGGGAGTCGACGGGGTGGTGAGCCTCTTTCATAATTATCCATTCTATTTTGTGGGGGATTGTATGCTGACCTAGTTAAACAGAATGGAAGATACTTAAGCGCTGGAGAGTTGGTTGGCACTCTCGGCGAGAAAGCTGCTAGTGAACTAGGACTTCCATCCGGTATTGCAGTTGGAAGTGGAGTCATCGATGCCTATGCTGGATGGGTTGGAACCGTTGGAGCAAAGGTCAACCTGGGCCCAGATGAACTCGAAGCCGGTGTTCCAAAGAATGATATGTCTCAAGCATTCACACGACTAGCAGCGGTAGCAGGGACATCGACTTGTCATCTTGCAATGTCCAAGGACCCAGTCTTTGTCAATGGAGTTTGGGGCCCGTATAGGGATGTCCTGCTTCCAGATATGTGGATGGCCGAAGGCGGGCAATCTGCAACGGGTGAATTGCTGAAGCATGTTCTAGAAACACATCCTGCATATAACGAAGCAGATTCAATGGCTCAGTCATTCAACACGAGCATATATGACTACATGAACGCACATCTTCAGGAGTTAAAAGTAAAGACTAACGCACCATCGGTCTCCTACCTTGGCCGACATTTCTTCTTCTACGGTGATCTCTGGGGAAATCGATCTCCAGTAGCAGACGCAAATATGAAAGGCTCTGTTATCGGCCTTAGCAGTGACAAGAGTCTAGATGGACTAGCTCTTTATTACTATGCAACCATGGAATTCATAGCCATGCAAACTCGACAGATCATTGAGACCATGAACAAATCCGGACACGCGATCTCCAGTATCTTCATGTCAGGAAGCCAGTGCCAGAATGGTATTCTGATGGAGTTGATGGCCACGACGTGCTCTATGCCGGTATTAATCCCTAAGTACGTCCATGCTGCCGTCGTGCATGGCGCAGCCATGCTGGGAGCAAAAGCTGCCAGTGCGGATAAGGATGGCAAGACGGAGCCCTTATGGGATATCATGGATCGAATGAGCAAAGCAGGACGAGTAGTGAGGCCTGGAACTGATCAGGGAGAGAAGAAACTGCTTGATGCTAAGTACAAGGTCTTCTTGGAGCAGTGCTCCACACAACAGGCGTATAGAAAGGATGTAGATGAGGCTGTCAAGGGTTGGGGACCAGCTTAATGCTGTCTACTATTTATTGAATCCTATGGTAGCACACTTATTATCTTTGGTACATTACCTTCCATCCTTAATACCACCAAATAGACGTCTTAGAAATTAAGTTACAATGGTCTATAAAAGTTCATTAGACAGTTTCAACTTTTCTTACATGACAATGCAAAACCTATCATGATGTCTTTACAAGGACTAAAACCCTAATCTAGAGACATTCCTCGCCGCCTCGGCGCCTGCCCCTCCAATCCATTAAGCGCCAGTCCATGCATCTTATTAATACGCATGGGAAACCCCCCTTCTAATTATAGCGCCAAAGCTCCCCATCCGTAAAACCAATTCAGAAAACAATATTCACACATATAATGAAGTAAATAGCCATGAAAATATAGTCCTGAACTCTTAACGATACCGCTTGTCTCTACAGTAGGGCTCAAGGCTTCCTATAACCATCTGGCTTAATCCGACATGTGTCAGCCAACTTCGGGTAGGCCTCAGCAAATGATGTCCCTAAACTCCAGTTCCCTAGATCCCTCAAATGCCGCTCGAAGATGGGATTAATCACAAATTCTTCACTGCCACCCGGCGAACTCAGCAGCGTATCCATAGGTGCGTAAGGCCAATTCAAACTCAGGGTTGTGGTGAAGGGGATGAAGAAGTCGTCGAAGAGGTTCTCAATACAGTTATAATCGCGAACCAGTTTGTCCCGCATTTTGGGCCACGGAATGTAGTTTACCCAGTGAGGATGGGTCGTGAAGAGTTGGCAGGGCCGGGGGGTCAGCCAGTCGGGTAAGCGGTCGTAATTTTCTGGGGTGGGGGAGATTTGCCAACGCATGAGAAGGAACATGATGTAAAGAACTGCTATTCTTTCTGGGAGAGTGGAGAGGTCTGGGAAGGTGGCGAGGATATCAGTCAGGATTTTCGAAAGACGGTGAGAGCGAAGGCTCACGGCTGGGTTTAGTAGTGAGGCTACGCTTGGGTAGGCTGGGCCAATGAGGCTTGGTGCGGGTACTCCTTCTGCTGCCTGCTTTTGCCATTCATGGAGGAAATTCAGGAGAATACTATCAAGAGGGCAGGTTGGGGCACTGTTTTTGACTGGTGTCAAATGCGCTTTGATTTCCAGCTGTAGATTGGGGTTATCATAATTAGCCATCGAATTGATTTTAAACTCCAATTGGCTCCTGCTTCCCGGGCCCATGGGTTGAAAGTTCTGTGAATCGTGGATCTCAGGCAATATCTTCTTGGTTCTTTGTGTATCATCCAGCAGAAAGTTTAAACCCATCCTTTCTGCGCCAATATCCAATCCGCGCGTCATCTCCTGTTTTTGCTGAGTTTGTGCGTTTCTCTCATGATCGGGACTATTTTTCGAACTTGAAGCTTGCCATTGGTTGTCGGAGTGGTTAATTGGTGAAGGCAAACTTATAGGGGTCGCGACACTGAGGTTTGGATTCCGGGGAGCGGATTGTGCTGATGAAAGCTGGTCTCTTAAGGAGCACGTGTCCGGAGTACCACCATCAATGGCTAAAGAAAGCAATGAAAATTTAGCTTTTATTTCTGTGTTGCAAATGTAGATGATTATAAGCCGCTTCCATACTAACCATTATCCCCGATAATTGACCTCAATGCTCCCATAACCTCCGCTAACCGCCTCTTAATACTTCTATTCTCGGCCTCAACCAACTCCTTCTCATTGATGGCCCGCTGAAGTTCCAGATACGGTTTCTGCGACTTCAATTCCGCGATTTCCCTATGCAGAGCCTCCAGCTCCGCCTTCGCCCTCGCCCGTGATGCTCGTTGCGCCTCACGGTCATTGATGCGTTTTTTCTGTTGCTGCTCGGGGGTGAGGGTGGAGATGCTTCTGCCACTTGTAGGCCGACGACGCGGTCTTCTGTTGTCCTCTGCTGGCGATTGAGATTCTTCTTTCGGCGATGGGATTATATCTCTGGTTTCCATCGGAGAGGTCACACAACGAGAAGGAGGGGTTGCGGAGGCTCTGTGGGGAAATAATTGGAGGAAATAAAACGCCGTGTTTATGGAGCTGTTGGTTCGGCTATTTGCCGGGTTGTGGGGAAAGCGCATCCTTTTTTTCTACCCCCGGGTCCGGCACTCAGGCGATATGGTAATTTGATCATTACGGTAATTAGCTTGGCTGTTTGCCGAGAGCTTTTTAATTACTTCAGGAATAACTCTTCATATAAAGAACGCCATTGCAACATCATTAAGTGAAGAATGTGAGTTTTGATGTAAAGAGGCCAGTGCTCACATTAGATGCCACAATTCAAAGGTATTTGCTACCGTATTTAAAGGTTACCGCCAATACAATGCGCCCTATATTATTTCGTTATTACCGACTCTATCCTTAAACCTTCTCAACTAAACATCCCACCCCTATTCAGATTGGGCCCTCGCCAAAGCCTCATGAACATGAGCAGGAAATCTATATCTCAGCTGACTCGTGTACGTAGTCAAGTCCAGATTCTTCTGCTTCAAATCATCAATCATCATACGTCTGGTCCCTTCATTTCCTCCAAATTGGCCGTTAGTCAAGATATTACGTTGACTGTTACAGCAAAGAATAGTCCACATTAGAAGATTCGGCACATTGTTGGCGACTGGTTGAGAGAGTGCAGAGAATTTGGTGGCGTAGCCTCGAATCACGCTTGGGTTTCCACGGGCCTCAAGCGGGAGTATATCCAGGGTAACTATAATCTAATTTAATGTTAGCAACAGGAAACATCTATATTATATCCTAGAGGAATAAGGGCCTTACATCTAATGCCTCGGTCCATCTGCTCTCTTCGACCTTGACTTTTGCCGAGCTCATCTGTAACAACACACTGCATGCATCCTTGTTCTCCGGCTTGATTTTGTCCAGGAACATCATATTGGTCTTGTAGAGATCTATCATATTCTTTGCCAGGATGACAGGGTCGTCCACGGAGGTTAGACTAAGACTGGTACCGACCTCATGCTTTGCAGCCTCCGTTGTGCGTGGTTTTAGAGGCTGCAATTTCATCTGATCTTGACCGATAGGGATGGCAACAGCTTCACTAAGCGCACGAGTGATGACAGCGATGACATTGTCGTATTCGCCAGCAAGGTGATACAGCAAGACTGCATCAGTGGTCCGTCCATTATCGTCTGCGACACTAGCAGCCTGGATGGTGACAGTCCGCATGAAGTCATCCGTATCCTCAAGACCAATAAGCCCCATTCTCTCCTCAATTGCGCCTTTGATTCGAACACCATCTGACCTGATATCCCCCAGAAGTAGAGCATACTCCCTGCTCTCAAGAACCAGCTCTCGCAATGCCTCATGACACAAAGATGCCTGCTTACGGCCTAGCTCGCCTGGCAGGTCTTGGTTGAGGCAAATGAGACTCAAGTAGTCGACGGCAGCGCCAACATTGGCAGCTCTAAAATCGCGAGTGTAATAACCAAGCATGCGGCCGAAGCTGATCTGTGGATGCCCTTTCGTAGTGTAGCTCATCAAATCCGTGTCTGCCACGCTCGGATTGGAAACACGGAGAAGGCCATAATAATCAAGGGCGATTGCAAAGTGAACGGTATCGACATATTGAAAGGGGTAGAGATACTCGATAGCTTGTTCGAACATACCGGCAAGGATTTGGAGGTAGAAGAACAGTCCATACTGGCCATTGACATCAGCAGCACCCTTCGAAAAGTACCTGTTTCCAATCTCTTGCACGGTTACTTGTACATCTGTAAGCCCATATACTTCGCTGGCAATCTCCTCCACACGGTTAACCTCCCGGGCAAGATTAAATTGAAGCCAAGTAAAATCATCCATTGACTGATTTAGCCCATCTAGATTTCTCTTCGCGAGGTCACAACGACCAATGACCTTGTAGCACGCCATCCTAAAGGGGTCAATCGAGTGCTCTGGAGCAATACGAAGACGTTGGTTATATTCGGAATTGATCCGATCTTGAAGTTCACGGCGGAGTCTCCGTTCACTGCTGTTATTATAATCCGTAATGTAGGCCGCAAAACTGCGGTCAATAGCACGGAAGGCGACAGCGTTGGAAGTGACATACTCGGCTGCCTCCTGAACGTGACCGGACCGGAGCAGATAGAAGATTAGAGCCCATACATAGTCATCGCCGAGCATCTGTAGACCAGTATTATCGGGGACAAGGTCCTTTCGGGCAGCACGTATCCGTACATAAGCCTTGACCTTACTGATAACATTTGGCACACCACCAAGGTTGGCTTCCCGCGGATTTTTGGCAACGAGAGTCTCCATCTCTTCGTAGAATTGCTTCTCCAGGTATCTTGTTGAGCCACGGAGGATCATCTTCTTGATTTTGACATGTTTCTGTGAATTGTGAACTTCATCGAGGTACCCCTCTGCACATTGCCTTTCTTTTACAGCATTGACGTCAGATAATGACTCGACTGTGGGATTCTCACCGATTATATCAATCAAGGCACGATAGGCTTTAGCAAATTCCTGTGAGTGTTGTTCTCCGGGTTGACTTGCAACGCTTGCAAATTCGTGCAATATCGGATAAGGTGTCTTTCTAATCCTTGAGATATTTAGACTTTGTACCTTCTCGATAAACTTGCTCTGTTTTTCGCGAACGAATCTGTCGCTGGGATCCGGAGTGGTGATGGAATTTGTCTCAACTTTCTTCTCTACATCTGTAAAGAGCGAGGAACGTCCAGATCCCATAGGTACTGGCGTACCAATAACGGATTTCTGCATCGCAGATCTCCCAAAGGAGCTGCCACTTAGACCAGCATTTGTTCGGGAGCCCGCTGCAGGAGACCCCTTAGTTCGCCGCGAGCGTCCAAATGCTGCCCTAGACTCGATTGCCGATGCTGCAAAGCTGGATCCTTCACCAGGGGCATTCGAATCCTCCCGTGGTTTGATTCCAAAATGTTGATATATCCTTTTCCGTTGTGCATCCCACTCCATGGTTACATTATCTTCTAGGAAGGCATCGAAGTCTCGAACAGAGCGAGCTAAGCCATCCGAGATCATAGTTAAAGTTGTTTGTGATTGTAGTTTTGAAAGATATCCCTCTACATCAGTATCACTTGGTCCCTGCAGCGCTGTTCGATCCAGCTTTGTGGATTGAGCGTTAAAGAAACTAATATCTCTCACCGCAGCTCCTGGGTCAACACCCGAAGCAGCCAGGAGGTAATGTGCCCTGCCGTCGACCCCACGCTCTTGTACACCGGGACCAAGTCTTTTTATACGCTGTCGAAGATCTCCTAAACCTAGTTGTAAGCTCGGCAAGTTCTCTGCGGCACCCTCTTCATGTCCATGAGCCCGCTTGCGGCTCTTCTCCAAGATGGCATCGAAGTAAGCCCCACTAGGCCCATTCTGCTGTGATTGTGATTGGGAGGGAATCTGCGTAGAACCCAACAAGGAGGATTGGGACACAGGCTGGACCTGCTGCTGGTTCGCTGTAGATGCTCCCAGGCCGCCTCCAAACAGGCTCGTACTAGCCTGCTGTTGGGGTTGCGAATTTGGATTCAGACCTCCAAATAATCCACTGCCAGATTGTTGTGCTTGAGGCTGAGACGTCGAACCTAGGCCTCCAAACAGTCCCGTACCTGTCGTTTGTTGTTGTTGCTGAGGTTGCGAAGCTGTTCCCAAGCTCCCAAAAAGGCCCCCGCCAGCCTGCGGCTGCTGCTGCTGCTGCTGGTTTGAGGAAGCACCAAAGAGGCTCGATGTCGCTGGTTTTGCACCGAGTGATCCAAAGAGAGATCCGCCCGGTGTGGCACCTGTAGCGGTGGATGTTGCTGGGGTCGAGAACAGCGAAGGCCTATTCTGCGCGGTATTCTGGTTACCAAAGAGCGACATGATGAGGGAGCTCTAAGTATGGGAGTAGGGTAGCAGCGAATTGGGCGGACGAGAGAGCTCAGAGGCTGCTGGGATATAAGCTTCCCTGTTGAGTCGATTTATTTTGTTCGCGAAGCTGAGCTTTCAACTCGTGCCTGATGACACATCATTTACATAATCAAGACTGAGGCCACCCATCAATACAGTAAGTAGATGTGGGCAATTGGTGCCTGAGGTATTTTGAGGCCTGAGGTGTTAGAGGCTTTGCCGTATTGAGAACGTGTCTCAAAAGAGCATGTGCCGCTGAGTAAACACGGTAAATTGCTGTGCCATGATGCCAATAGGAGTGCCGATCCGACCAAACGGAGGATGAGGAGCAGTGAAAGCGCACCACTATGATGTCAAGGCTAAAAGGGACGAAGGCTTAGTGACCTGGGCCTTTCTTTCCAGACCATGGCTTTTGACAGGAGCTGGATCGGCAGCTTTGATGTATGTTGTCGGAGTAAAAATCACAAGCTGACAACGGACTCCTGAGCCAGAAATGTTGTTCGTGCGTTAATTGCGGATTGCGAGATGTTGATGCGGAGACATCTGACGTGCTCCAGAATGTGGGGGTTTCACGTGACCGCACGCTTAAACCGATCTGTCGATTGGCGGAATGCTACAAGGGCAAGGGAGCAGCGATACTGTGGTACAAGTAGAGGAACAGAGGAAGTACTGTCCGGTAATTAAGTGAACCCTGTACCGAAGAAATACTTCTCGTGGTCGTGTAACATACTCCGTACACCATAACTTATTATTAATAGGAAATAAATTGCATCACCAAATTATTCTGACGGCATTAGAATTGCCCGTATGGAGAGGTATGTACTGTAGCTGAATAAGCAGTAATTTGAATCAGATCCCTCTAGAAGTTCAGAGTAAGTCGGGCAAGTCGTCGGTACTTTTATCGGATACCTGTACACGTAACAATGTTTCTCGACGGCCGAAGCAAGAGATCTGTGGTGGAAAAGAGGTTCACCATTTGTATTGGCCAGGCTTACGAAATCAATTTCGATTACGGCAACGGTTGATTCCGCATGCACTGCATATCCGTACCGTATTAATAGCAAGGAGAAGAAGCTGTATAGACAGGCATGACAAGAACCTTTTGGGTCGATCGGAATGGGGTCAACAAGCAAAAAAATAACAAACAAAAAAAACACTAATTAGGTTGTGCAGCAACTTTTTAGACCAGTCCAATGATCCATCTGAAAGATTGGGAGGACTAGCGCCGAGCGGGAAGCGGCCATGTCAGAATCACTCCACGCTTTGCCATGAGCTGCCAAGTTTTGGTGGATGATGATAGATGATGGATGGATGGTGGTCCGTGGTTCGTGGTTCGTGGTTCGTGTTTCTGCCGCCGCGGTGGCGCCAATGCCTGTACACACTCGAGAGTACCGGTACAGTAGGTTACGGTGTAGAATCAACACACAAAACACCTCCTTTCGTCTTCTCCCTCAACCCCGTTATCGTGCCCTGGGAAGCAGCTAACTTGCAGAGCAAAGGCCCGTGCCAGCTGCGTCTTCTCGGTTTGAGCGTTAGTGCGTTTCCCAATTGCGGTCAGTCATGGGTCATGGTTGGATAAAAGCTCGGCTGTGGTCGATGATGTAGCGTGATGTAGTGCGCAGTCTAGAACCCGGGCCGGTGCTCGGTGACGTCTTTGCTACACCCACGCACGACGACGGGTCGCCGTGTTGGTACCATACATGTAATTACAGTACTGTGTAATTAATTATGAGCACACACCCCTCCTCCATGCACTCCTCGTCCTGTGTACGGAGGAGAATGTACAGTACAGTACAATCAAGGACCAGCAAGGAGAGGCGCGCAAGGCAGACCGTGCTGGACAGGATAGTAAGTTCGGTATTGCCGTATACCGTCGTACTTGTAGATGGACCAGGAATTGTTGCGGGAGAATGCTGCGACCGAATTTTCCGCGTTTTGCTAGGTGTCGGGGGGGCGCGGGTATTTCTACTGTACATTATGTACTGCACGCAGGAATAATTACCTCCCCGGGGATGGTGTCCTCCTCTTTCCTGCCTGCTGGCTTGCGGCAATGTGTGTTGATGTAATTATTTTCCCACCCTCCCCCCTTGCGCCCGTAAAGAGAGATGCATTCCCGATCCAGCTCTCCCTCTCTCTTCGGGAGTGATTCGATCAAGTTCTGAATTTAAGCTTCCAGATGGCGACCTGGCCACCCGGACGAGGTGACTTCGGCCGCAAAGAAGAGGTAGAGGGTTTGGGGGGGTTTAGCCTTTAGCTTTACAGTAACTTTTTAGTCCCGGCACTGAACTGTTTGATTGCTGTGTTTCACCAACCCCCTTTATGTATTGACGCCTCTCCCCCGGTTGATGAACCCATTCGTCATCGCTAGATTCCCGTCAACTAACTAGTTACTGTAAATCCATTAACGCGAGGCGAACGGAGCCTCGAGGGTCGAGAGAGCCCACCGCTCGGCTACCCMGACGCCAGAGTCGCCCGACGAGACCACGACGGTGACACCCTGGAGGCCCAGCTTCATGTACTCATTGCACTGGCGGTACTGGTAGTTGTTGGGCAGCAGATCCTCGATGGCGCCGTACGAGATGGAGATGACGTTGGTCGGGGAGTAGGCGCCGCACTGTTGCTGGCCCTGGTACCCGACAGGCGCGGGGAAGTCATGATCTGGATAGGAGGGATCTGCGCAGACCTCTTCGTCAGTACAGTCGCCGGTCTCACCATCGGCGCTGTAGGTGCAGTAGCTGCCGTCGATGGCATCGAGGAAGGCTGGGCGCCGCGTTAGTGTGTGAACATCCAACCACAGCGAGATTCAAGAATAAAAGAATAAAGAATAAAGAATACAGAATACAGAATACAGAATACAGAATGGAGCATACTTACTGTTCATCCAGCCCAGGGTGCCCGCGACCTCGTAGAACTCGTCATCCGTCTGGAACAAGACGGGCTTCTGCGGCCAGATGAGAGGCATCGAGGCCTGGAAGTCAAGAGTCGACTCGCCGCCCACCCCGTTGCCAAAGACGTCGCCCACCTCCGCCAGCAGATCTTCATACGATCCAATGGCACCGTTGATCAGCCGGTTTTCAGGGTAAGTGCCCGCCGGAATGTTCTGGTAGCTATTTGCGGTGTTAGCGATAGTACGTAACGGAGAAACAAGCTGCTCAGTTGGGCTCCTTACGGGTAAACTGTTGCCAGGTAGGTGTCCAGATCCACGGTGCTGTAGTGGTCGTCCAGATCTTCAAAGATGCCCAGCTGGTTGCCCGCCGCAGCGGTGGTGCCATTAGGTACGCCGTACTGAACTCGGATGCAATCGGCCGTGATGTAGGAGCTGCAGCTGGTTGAGTTGACACCTGGGTAGGTGCCATTGCCGATGATGCCCAGCCTGCTGATGGTATTGTTGGCATTGGGATGGGTGGCAGGCCAATGAATTGGGCTTTTGGTGAGATCGCGCTTCCGCGAACTATTGCTCCGCATGCGGATGCCGGGCGTCACATAGTCAATGTGCTCCTGAAGATGAGCCGGGACGTGGTATTCCTCGCAGGCGATGTCTTGGTGAGCGCTTGAACTATGCTCCCAGAGATAAAAGTCGGTGATGAGGAGATCCTCAGCCTCGTCGACCGCTGCGTCGAATTGAATCCACTAAGAATAAGAAGCCGGTTAGAGCGGGGCACTCCATGAAAGTGGATTTGGAGGTAATCAAAGTAAGGTTATATTATATAAAATTCTTATTAGAGAGGCAGATGGCATCAAATATTGCCTAATTGAGGACTTGCCTGCTTATTGGTCGATTGACTGATACGGTTCGGAGCAATGCCAGCACTGACCAGCCAATCCGTCACGGCATCAACACTGGTCTGGGTTGGAGCGAAAAACTCCCTGACTTCCTCAGCAGTCATGTGTTTTCCAAAGTGGGCGGATCCAGGGGTGGAGCTGTACAGTACACCAAGATTAACGCTTGTTTTCCCACGGATTGTTCATCGTCACCGTCGTGTGCAAATGCTTACATCTCCATCAGCCGCTCGTGGCCTAGATCTAAGTTGGACTGCTTCAAACCAATGCGCATAGGCAAAACTGCGGTGCCAGGCAGCTTTTCTTGCTTGGCCCACCGCCGGCCCATGCTGGATGTATGACGCTCATGGACAGCGTGAGTATTGGGGACTTCGCGCTTCTTCGGCGCGTCAGAATGGAGGAGAGGACTTGCGAGAACCTCAAGGGCCAGTCCAAGCCCGAGGGCGGCCACGAGCGAACGTAACAACATAGTGCTCTGTAGAAAAGGACGGCAGACAAGAGGAGACACAAGGACGAGACTACAATCAAAGGAGAGACCGCAACGACGAAGGACTGAAAGATTGAAATACACCGATCCGCATCAGTCTAGAGAATAGCAATACGACCCAATATTATGGTCTTTGTCTAGATGTAGAAGGTAACATAGCTACATAGCCTAGATGCAGAAGGTAACTATTGTAGAATCTCAAATTTATAGTTAGATCTCCGAGCTGTCAGGGGTCCAACGAGCGATTTGCATTCTAGTGCGGACAAAACGGCATAATAAATCTGATATGGTGAGATATTACTCGCTGAAATCTACGGTAGATAAGGCAAATAAATTGAGGTGCAGAGCTGTCAGGGACAGATCCCGGCAGCTGCACGTTTGTGAATACGAAGTAATCATGGCACCATATATACACTATAGAGCCCCTATTATACTGTCACCTAGGCATAGTCCAGTTACCTAAGGTTATTTTGGGAAGAACCGCTGGTATGCAAATAGTAAGCTCATTTATCGAGTATTGGGGAAATGACAACTCAGAAAGAAGGTTCTCATGTCGGCACCTACACACCTCCGGAGTTTGCATTGTGACGATAATTAATGCAAGGGCGCTGTACCCCGCTTCACTGTCTGCCGATCTGTAATTACCGTGTTGATGCAAAGATTCCTTATCGTTCATAGTCGACCTTCTTGAACGGGATAGGACGGGTCGATCGGATGCAGCTTGAATACGAGGTAGCTTGTCTGAATCCGGCTATCCCAATGCTACAGTACCCACGCAGTCGAGCCATCATGAAGTTATAAAACATCAGCGACTCGGTCCCGTAGAGTTTCCTGGCGTCGGTCTAGATTTAAGGGACGGATGCTAGAAGAGCAGGAGCCGCCATCCAACCTTCACTTTCCTCAGTGTGCCTTCCTTCATCGCATTAACTCGGCTTCACTCTTCATCAATTATTGTTGCAGCCATGCTCTACAATCGTATCGTCAGTGCCCTGGCCCTGGCTACAGGCGTCTTCGCAACCTCTCCCATCACATCTGCGGATGGACTCGTCTTCAATGTTGTCCTGGTCAACCAGACGACAGAAGCCGGCGGCCCATTCAATCTCGCAGTCCGGCTGAACGAGTACAACCCGTCAATCGGACTTGCCCCTGACTTTGACTACTATGTCGGAGTAGACTCCAGTTCGCCCAAGCTAGTCGGCAACCTCACGTCTGGCGCCCTCTACAGCCAGGGTTTCACCCCAGATGGTGAACTCTATGACGATGATTACGTCCTCTACATCAACGTGGAGATGTACGACGATAGCACGACGTTCTATACAACTGGCCTTGGCAATGTCACTGCAAGTTCTGACTTCTTTGACGACGGTTGGCTGCTAGTTCCATCCGATGGCAACACCACCACTTACGACCTGGTCCATTCCCAGCCCAACGGTACCATCGGCGGCTGGCGGCTATGCGTGGCCACCTTCAACAACGACGCCGGCCCATGGTCGTGGCTTCAGTACTTCGCGTACACTGGTAACACGGCTTTGGAGTCCCAGTACTGCGAGGACATCTATGTCCAGACCACTATCACGTCGTGACGTGGCGGAGAACGGATAAGTGTGTTCTTAACGATGACTAGGGAGCGGTAGTAGTAGTACTACCAGTACTGCACCAAGTTGCAATAGGCACAGATCGCCGAGCTTGCAGTATTTTTCCGAGACCAAGCTTTCGTAGTTCAAACAGATCAATATAGATGAGCTTCTTAATTAATGTAAGAATTAATGCTTGCATAAGCTTCCCTTTAATTGGTCTATGCATATAATACTAGTCCATAAAGTAACAATTTTTAGGACAACGAGAAATACGAATATTAGTCTGTATACATCTAGCTGTTAAGAAGTTTTCAGTACAATTTGGATAGAAAGTTAAGTCTATTGAAACAACTCACTCCTTGGTATCCTTCAGAAAACTGAGGTATTCGAGGTCGGGGTCGATTGAGATATAAGTATACCACGTGGACAGGGACGAGCGAAGACGACAAGTTATAACGCGGCAGATCCTGAGTGTAATCAATAAGTAATAAAATTTCAGCTAGGGCTAGTATCTATAGCTATGGAAGCCTGTAAATATGAGCTATTTGTTCATTGTAGAGTTAGTTCTTTAGTTGAAATTCAGTTGAAATCCAGTTAATGTTATACGATTGATGCTTGTATAACCTTGTAAAACATTGAATATGTTATAAAGAAGACTTAAATATTATCATTGAAAATAGGGTTGGAGAATGTGTTTTTGGGGTTGACTTTATAAAGAGGCTTTAGCTAAAAAGAGGGGAGCTTCTTTTTCTGTAGTAAGGATTAGAGAAGCGCTTAATAAGAATAGATTAAGGAGACTTTGTAGTTAGATAATATAATGTTTTATAATGTATTAATGTATTAATGTATTAAACTTATATGTAATAGGTGTGTAAGCAATTAACTACTAGACTATTCTAATGCAAAAACGGAACCTATCAGAAAACTGAGGTCTAAACCTCAAGTTTCTGAGGTGTTCCGTTTGGTGTCGATCTAGATACAAGTAGACTATGTTAATCCATCAAAGAAATATGATAAAAGATCTTAACACGCTCTTACAACAACTATCTCGTTCAAACCAACATCAAGATGAATGAGCGGCAAAAAAACACTGGTTTTTTGCTGCTTTTTGGGTGTTGGATCTTTTTTTTACAGAGAGGTGGTTGTATCACATTGTGTAGATAGGGTACACTACTTTCTAATGCTGCTGTTGTCTGTCTGTATGCTTCTGGAAGCTTGAAAGGGTCGATTTTGATTTGTAACGCGTTGAATTGATGAAAATATAGTTGGTTGCACAATATATGACTTTGCGCAATATATGACTCAATTTTGGCTCTACAGACTATGCTGTGAGTTCGTAGCCCTCACCACGTACAGGTGTTGAGTCTCGAGGGCCCAAAAAATATCTCTTGAGATAGTTCTGAATACTGTAATATTTAGGGCCCTGAACTCAAGAGAGGAGAATATCCTCTCTGACGGGGAGTCGAACCCCGATCTCCCGCGCATTGTCAGATGACAAGCGGAAATCATGACCGTTAGACCATCAAAGACTGTTCTCCGATTTCCCCCAAGCTAATTTATTAGGTCCAGTTATTTACTTCTATCGCTTCAAATCTTGATTTACGATTTACTACCATACCGGTATTAAAGATAAACCGTGGTTAACACGACTTCAGAACGTCAGCAACCGTAAGGCCTAAGGCTGACGATTATCTGGAAATTCGTTTTCTGCTAGCTAGAGGTCTGAGCGCAACCACTTGTTCACGTTTGACACGTAGGCTTTATATGTTCAGGTGGCGACTCTGTCTTGTTTCCTGCCTGCACATAAGTCTCAAATAGACAGACTAGGTTAGCATACTTCTACAAATGTCTCTGATTTCCTGTTCTTGAGGTTCTATCAGACTTGGAACCTACTGCTTTCCTTACTACCCTCTAATACTCATATAGTCATCCAATATTTTGTCTGAGCAAGCTTTCATCGCCAGTTTCACCATTGGATATACATGTAACATTGAAAGTTAGATAGAATGCGTTGAAAATAACGAATAAAAAAAATTCGTATATAATAATTGTAAAAGAAACTCAAATCCAAACATTCTTAATGTGTTAATACAACTCTTGTGGATCTTACTATATAAGACTCCAATGTAAATTTGATGTTAATACTAGTTCTAGAATTTTCCACCAAAAAGCTCCAATACATGAAAAGGACTACTACTAATGTAGTACTTATAGTACTTTGAGCAACGAACAAGTTCTTCTCCATTCTCTTTATTTCTGTTATCCTAGAATGCAAGACTTATGTAAAGGTCTAGAGCAGGATTGGAAAACTCCTAATGAAATAAGTATTCAAATGAAACCTTCATGTCAAAGTCTATCCCGGAAGATATCTAGTTTATTATAAAACGACAACCTAAATCTTGTAGTCTACAAAGAATTTTTTAATAATAAATCTCTTCTAGTCAACATAGTATTCAGCTATCAACGTTGCTACTTTCAATGCTATTAATCTTGATATAGAATACATATGCAAGGAAGGTCTCAGTTATAGCCGAAATTGTTGCCAACATAGCAGGGTTACCAAAATAGTTAATAGTTTGCTTATCTAGTTCTTCGATGCTTGACATGTCGTCAAGAGTTGGTAATATCCCTTAAAACTTTATATTAAGCCAGTGATAGCATTTCCAATCCTTCTCTTCTAATTCGGATTGGTATGCCTGCCAAAGTCATTCCAAATCAAGATTTGTCTTAAACAAGTCAATACATCTCTTAAGCTAGTCACTTACTATAAAGGAATATATCGGATTTCTGTTTGACATTCGTTCACCCTATCCAGTACCTATACTTATGGCTATGTTAATATTTGAGATATTCCAGATTTTGCAAGCCTCATTAACAGCAAGTTGTACAAGATTGTTGTTAAGCAAACTACTATCCTGTAAAGACATTCCATTTAGTGTTATATATGTCAGAAATATCAAAGGCGCTGTTGATGTACATTTAGCCTTGTAAAAGCTGGTTAAGCTACTTTCAAGAGACCTCGTTATATCTGAGGATACTTATGCCTCCTATATCTTGATTTCCTTATCTATATAGTCCTTGCAGTAGAGAATTACACCTTGAAACCTGAGTTAAGAATGACTTTAAAAAGCTTAGATATACTTACCTCCTTTTACTGTCTCATGATTGTAATTACTCAATACCATTATCTTATTTATAAGACTAATTACTATTATAACTCCGACTTTTAAAGAAGGATATCTGTATAGCAAACCAAAAACCCAATGTATAACCTGATTTTGTCCATGAAAAGCCTTTTTAAGTTTATCTTCTAATACACCTTCATTGAAATAGTTATCTATCCTAAAACTGATAAGATATCTTAAAAGAAGTATTCCAGTAGCAAAGTGTAGTTTGAAAGCTTTTTGTACAAATGATTTAAACTTGTTTAAGCATTCTTTGGCAGATTATAAATTAAAGCCTAAAGCAAAAGCAAGTATTTCACTTATACACATTAGTGATTAATCCAAAAATGATATTGTGCATATATCATACCAAAGCTCATCCTGATAATTACATCAAAAAAAATGATATATTGGTAGTTCAAGACCAATTTCAACCTTAAGAAGTTGTAATATTCTTGTTAAAATTATTCCTCAAACCCTACTACCATCGATGGCTAATATTCGAGGATAAGCCTTATTAGGTATAAATTGAATAGTACTTTTGACAATGTTATCTAAGGAAATTTTGTTGTATAAGATGTACTTTTCCAAAGTGTAGTTATTAGTGGATATTAACATTCTAAATAACTTAACACATTGATTGTATATTACATATATACAACTCAGTTTTACATTAAGCTATTCATTCAAACAAACAAAACAAGTTCTGTTAGAAAATGTTTTAATCCAGAACAACCGCTTATTTGAAAGGATCTTAGAATGTTTATTGACTATACATTAAAACCACCTAACCTCATTCAATTTCGATAACAGTTTATCTGTATACTCCTTTAATTCATTATGAAATGTTTTAAGTGACTTAACTGTGAATAGACATTCAAAAGAACCTAATGTAATAAGACCTTTATTGTCTTGATAACCTTATGTATAGCCCTTCTAGATATTAAGGCATTCTCGTTCTTCCAGCTTGTACCAACAATAAGTTAACTTATAAAAATCTTGATAAGCAAAAGTATAAATATCGTTGAAGTTCTGGAGTTGTAATTTTTCTTCCATAATTACCTTTATCAGTGATAGACTCTTTTAAGAGATATCTGATTAACGAATTTAGTGTTTGATTTTTGTTAATAATTTTCAAAACAATATAAAACAAGAAAAGCTTTTAAAGTCTGTTATTAAACTGAATTGGATTTGTCTCTTTGTCTCTTAACCTTTTCATTAGATAAATAACATAGTCTTTAATATTTTTTGGAACCACTTAACTTTCTAAGTAGAACTAGGAGAAGTTGAAAGGCTAGTCGAAGTGGTTGTTAAAGAAATACTTTAATGCTCTATTCACAAATGTTATAAACAAAATTAAGTTAATTTGATTAAAATTATCTTGTCTTTCAACATGGACTTGATCATTAAAAGTATTAATTCTTTTTCTCAATTGTTCAAATTGTTAAAAGATCCAATCTAGGCCATTGTGACAAGTTAGGATATATACAACTGAATAATCTTTGAAATAACAAAGAAGTAAGCTCTTAACAGACATTATCTTATATTGGTCAAAAAGCATCTCATTCTATTTTACAACAATTTAAGCTAGTTCCAAGTCTACCAATTCCTAATCTTTTGACTTGTCAAGCATTTTCTCCTTAGCTTACTCTTTATCTGACTAGTCTTCTAAGTCTAACTGTTGGTTATTGACAATAATAATTGCTCTTGGAAGAGCAGATTGATTTAATGATTTCACATGTACTTTGTCTGCATAAAAAATCATTTTTTGAGCAATATCTTCTGTAATATTGATTTGTTAAGTAACAAAACATAAGATGTCGTTGAAAGAGTATAAAATACAAGGATATATTTCTTCAACCCAGAATTTCCTGGGTTTACTAGAGGTTTCAAATCTAAGAGTTTCGTTCTATACATTTCTATGCTATTATCAGCCATTACTTAATGGAGTAACAGTGGAAAAGAAAGGACAAACCTTAAACTATAATACATTTGAATAGCCTTTGTTGAGAACGGGTCATGGTTACTACTTTACAGTCCTTCACAGTCTGCAAATAGCATTAGTCGACTTGAATCGATTGAGCTCAAGTCCGGATATAAGTGCATGTCAGACAAGGTAAACTCTTCTGGAATTCCAAGTACTAGAGCATTAGTTATGTCAAAGTGTTAATTTTAACCTTACATAATTAAGCCTTTTTAATTAATAGTTAGTAAGTTATAACATAGAAAAGAAGAGGATGGAAAGTAAACACTAAAGTTGTACTTTGTACTCATGATAACAGTTGATTTCTCTGCCCTAATAAGACTAATGAATGCAATTAAACTTGGAAACTGGTTTTGTATACCATTAATGAATCTCGAAGAGAGTATCAGCTAAGGGTATAAATAGGTGTTGATGAGAACTTTTGAACTTTTAAAAACTCCAAACCAATGACTCTGAAGATCTTGGTTATGAAAGTCAGTTTACTTGTTGACATGTCTTGTCTTGAGCATAGCCAAGATTCAAGCATTTTTCCATGGAGAGGTCTTTCTATGGCTTACCATAGGAATAATATGAAATTCGTCTTAGTAAGTTGAATATATTACCAGTTTACACTACGTACAATAATATAGAATGTCAATACTAATGTCTTTGCAAATAGCACAAGCAGATAAAACTGTATTTTGGAGGATATTGTTACTATTGCTATCCATCAATAAGAGTAACTATGAGAAGAAAAAGGCCTTGAAGGGATTCTTACCTAATTTTACTTACATCTATATTGTCCAACAACGATTCGAGTAGAATCGGTTGTCTTAAAGTACTTGTATGAACTACCAAATTGTGTTATTATTACAAGAGTTTCTCACAAAATACAAGAGGGAATTGAAACTTATAGTTTTGTACGTCTACATCAAATACCATTGTTAGATTATCTTCTTAATAGTACAACACTTCTCCAACTTCTTAGAAGGTTGTTATTGTAATAGCCTTACTTGTGAAACTTGGAAATGTTAGCATGACATATAAGACCACCGCCGATAACCTACAATTCAGAGTTATCTTTAATAGATAAGCTATTGGCTGAATTACACAAGTTTGTAAAGAACTAATTCAAGCGACTATTGCTTGTTACATTACTGTATTTTACTTCAAAAATTTAAATGACAATTTACGAACTATATGTTGAAAATACCTAACTTTATCAGTGTGTTTAATAACTAGTCTCTTAAGGAATTACATATAACAATTCAGAACACTAAAAATCTATATCATTTATATATATTATAAAATTATTTCTTGTAGAACTCTTGAAAGGTGAATACAAGAAATACAAAAATAATCAATTTCGAAAACCTAAACCTTATCAAATTTCAATTCGAAAAGTTATATAATTTCTGATGGAATGTACGATTTAACAGATAATTCAACAGCTTCTCGGAATGTCTGAAGACATAGGGCCACCCAGCTTTAGTGTCTAAATGAGGAATACACATCACAAAATCGAAGTACCATTTTACTAAATATTAATTACTATATAATACTTTGTTATAGAAAGTCATGATATGAGATAAGGCATTAGTCCTTATTCCTTCTCTTTATTCAATTCGACTACCTTGCCATCTTGTGGTCATCTTTTGGCCTAACATACGAAGCCTCTAATGCAAGATAAGGGAATAGTAGCCAATGATTCTCATGTTATCATGAAGTTAAATGAGGCTGACAAGGAACTCACTAACATTGTGCGACCACCAATCTTGCATAGCCTCCGGAGTCTAAGCAATATGCTAAGGGCAATACTACTGAGGGAGTAGCAATTGCGCTTTGGTATACCAGGGCTTGACGAATAGCGAAGAAGCCATTAACACTTAAGGGGAAGTAGAATTCTACAATTAGCAAGTCCTGGCTTATGTTACCCCTAAGGCCATTATACTAAAGTAACTTCTTTGCAAACAAGTTTGCTAAGACATTTAGTCCATTTCAAATATCCAGACATCTTTGTTGTTTTCAAGGATTAACTCTTTTGATAAATCAAAAAGCAAAACTAAATTTTACAAGATTATTATCCTAGAAAATCCTATAAAATAGTTTCTTAATTTACTTATTTCTCTAACAGACTGTATAAATCACTATTAGACTATCAAAGACTTTTTCAATCTTTTCTAAATTAATTACCGAAAGAGTAATTATTTGAACCTTTGTTCCTAAACCTAGATCTGTGGTTTATACAGATTAATAGCAATGCCCAGAAATTTATTCTACTTTGTCCAACAAAANTTTTTTTCAATATATGTAATTTACAAAATTCTATAACATATATTGACTGTCACCATTTCTATATATGTTATTCTGTAATGATTATTTGAAATAATAGATTTAAGAGAAAAGAAGATAAAGAAAAGGCAAGAGACAGAATTATAATCAATTCCAGAAACGTTTCAAATTACTTCACCATTAATATTATGGAATTGATAGGCCTGGATTGTTTTTGCAACCATACCTGATATCAATATTTTATAGTTATAAATCCCAAAGATTAGCCATGGCTATGACTGATCATATATGGACCTTGTCGACTAAGCTTGCCTTGTCTTCATGTCGTATATAATAGCAGCGTATGTACTCTTACAGGAAATGACAACTTCTGTTGACAGTCGTGCTGATTCCATAATTGATGAGGGGACCCTAGGACAGAATACAATCCTGGAAATCCTTTAGGTAGGCTTATTATTTTGGTTGTTAAACGTTTGAGCTTCTTGTGAATGAATGATAATTAAATATCTCATTTTTGTACTTTGAATTGCAGATGTCCAATAAGATTTCGACGACTAAAGTGAGGCATTTACTGACCACGGAGTTGAAAGCCTTACGTGATTGTGTGATAAAGATATATCAACTTTAGACAATGTCACATCACCGCCGCAGGACGATGTGGTGTGCTGGCCAAGCACCTGATTGGTAGCCTTGCAGTTGGAGCAACTGGAATACCCTGGCAAATTTTTCAATATTATGTAGGATTTTGCTCAGCTTTTTAGCCAGAAAAGACAACAATTGTCACACAAAGGCAGATACCAAATCCTTTATGCTAGCCCTAAGAAACAACAGACAAAACTGAATTATGTATTACCAGTACATCGTATTATATTTCAGNTTTTTTTTAATAACCCAATTATTCTCTCATCTATTTTCGTCAACCAATTATAATTACTCTAATAATACAAAGTTTCATTAGGAAATTTCATTGCTGCCCAACGCCAATAATTAAAATGACATGAGCATCATTAGAAAATTTCCCTCAGCGTGAGCTTTCCTCCTAAAATCCCTCATTAAGAATGTATCAATGTTCAATAGACTTCGATTATCTGGTTCTTGTCTAGAATACTCAAAGCTCTATTGGATGACGGCACAAGGCCCGTTACCTCGCTGTTCCTCATTTAAGAGGTTATTGTGGATAACGCTCTCAATTAATGCAATTGTTGCATCTTCCAAGAGACCGGTGGACAGACCGCTCACTCAAAAAACAGTGGATTTTCTCATCGTCAATGCTGTAGGTAAATCAGGCTGCAGATGCTGGCATGATTCAACTGGGGATCGAAGCAACGTCACATGATCAATTAGGTTTGAAATATGCTCCAGCCGATACCTAAAGTACTCTCATTCATGAATTGGCTAGCAGATAAACGAAGTTTTGCCTTTTGATGAGAATGTTACGTGAAAGCCTACTTCTGCCTGAATTATACAACCAATCAACAAAGTGAAGTGACGAAGCTAATCTTATATTCCCCTTCCGCTGCGGGAGATATTGGAACCTGCTTTACTATCCCGAATTTACCGGTGTCGTATGTGGCGAGAATCTTGGGCAAAGAGATCCTTTCGGTCAAAATGGGAGCGTCACAATCTTCACCGACCTACGCCCCTTTCAGCGATGCGAATCATGAGATCAGACTCATCCAAGTGGAAAAGCTGCCACTGAAAACACGGCGACCGTCAATTTCATTTACTCTCCGAACGGTTTCTCTTCAAAATGCGCCGCCCTTCTCAGCCTTGTCGTACGTTTGGGGCAATCCTAAGGTCAGAGAAAGAGTTATCGTCAACGGAAAAGTTGTATCCGTGTCAAAAAATCTCGCGATCGCTCTACGCCATATTAAGACACACTGGGAAGTCAAATTTCCTCGAAGAACTTCCAGCGAGTTCTTTATCTGGGCTGACGCGCTCTGCATCAATCAATGCGACCTCGCAGAGCGAACAGTCCAGGTTAAGGTCATGGGGCGGATCTTTAGCAGTGCTGAGTGTGTTTTCGGATGGCTAGGTTGGGAGAAGGATAGGATCATCTCCAAAGCATTAGACCTTTTTGACCGTATAGCAAATGAATTGCCCCACCACCCGGATGTACCACATGGAGCGTTTCAATGGATTGCGGCCTACCCTGAGTTACGGGAAAATCACGAGAATGCCCTTGATGCTATTCTTGATCACAATCGCTTAGAGTACTGGTATCGGGTCTGGATCTTCCAAGAAGCCATTTTGGCAAAAGATCTCGAAATGGTGTGTCCTTCCCGTATGATTAATTTTGCAAAGATGTCCATAGCCTGCAATTATTTGCGGACTCTGCCGTCTGAATTAAGTGCAGATTTCTCTAGATCTGTATTGATTGACCAACATGCCTGGATTACTCTTGTACAGCTCCTGGATTGGAGTTTAATTGGGCAGATCATTGACGGAAGAGATAGTCGTGATCATCATCATCATTCAGGAGAATATCAATTCAAACTCTCAAAAATGGGAATGAAATTGTTCGCGACAGATCCAAAGGACCACGTTTATGGGCTCCTTGGATTAACGGATTTGAATATTACACCGGATTACGAAAGGAAGAGTCTCAGGGATGTCTATTGCGAGTACTCCGCAGCTTGGCTTGAGGCATGCCAATCTTTCCCGGCCCTTCAACCGGAACTTATGTTTCTTTCACACTCTGGTGTCGGTATTTTTGGAAACGAAACATTGTTACCATCCTGGGTACCTAACTTTCCGGCTCTAGCTCTCATGAATGCTAAGAGAACGCCTCTGATTACATCTGGATCTGCTGATCTGAATGCTTTCCCTTTCCCTACTAATTCGGCATCCATACGAATCTCCGAGTTGTCATTAGTAACACGCGGGGTTCAGTTTGACAATGTTGCACAAATCCATGATATTTTCTCTTCTGAGCGTCCAAGATCCGTAATCAGGAAGAAACCGGTCTTAAAGCCATACCCATTCTTAACGGACTATATGTTCAGATGTGAGACTGAAACACCTACTAGAATCCCACCTTTACAGTCAATATTTCGAGTGACATATAGGAATTCGAAGAGAGTACTAGACAGGCCAACGATTGAACAGGCCATAGGCTTTTTGATGTATCTGGTAATATTTGGCACTAAGACTTTGTCTGACGGACTCATTGACCGCGGTCTGGAGCTTGGAGAATCATTTCCTCAGTTCTTATCTGCTTACTTTTTTCCTCAATTGAGTGCTCAGGAACTGCAGTGGTCGGCTGATGTGAGCTTGAACTACTGTAACAATTCTACTTTACTCTCAAAGGTATTGACCGACTTAGAATTCCTGTATAATAGTTGGCGGATATTTGAAACAAGAGGAGGGAATCTGGGCTTGGCGCCAAAGGGAGTGGTTATTGGAGACACTGTATGTGTGCTGAAGGGAAGTAGTGTACCGATTCTATTACGGAGGGTTGGCGCGAATTATGCTAATGTCGGGCCATGCTTCGTGCTGGGAATTATGAATGGTGAGCTTTCTGGGGAGATCGAGCGCGGGAAATTTATCATTGAGGAGTTCAAGATATTCTAAACTTGCGTCCAAGCCACGGAAGGTTTTTATTGTAGCGGCTCAGTATATCAAAAGCTATAGGACTAAACTAGATCGATTGAGCTCGCAAACGGGAAGCCAATTTTACACCTTACCTATATTACGGTTTCGAGGGTTGGATTCAAGAAATGTACCTAGTACCTGAGCAAAAGTAGTCTTGGCGCTGAGTCACACTTTTTATATAAACCGTGTCATAAATGAACGGCTATTGGTTGGCCAACCGCTTGTACTAAATTTGGGCATCCAATTAGTAATCCTAAAAAACGTTTAGCTTGTTTTAAGTTGAATGTTGGTCTTCAGGTGACCACTTTTCAAAAGTGGTATTAGATATACTAAAGATTGAACTGCAACTCTCTATTTAATTACTGTAAATAAATTTTATGTTTTTCTGGACCTCGGGACAAGCTGTCTAAATGACCGTTAGACCATCAAAGACTGGTGTTTTGGATATGGCTATAATTTGTATAATATTTGATATTTAAAGCAAAATTAAAAGCACCAAAGCCGGTTAAAATTAAGGAGTTTAAAAAATATAAAAAAGCTTGCTTAATATACCCAATGCGGCTAAGACCTAAATTAAACTATCAACTTAAGTTGAAATATCAGGTTATGCTTTGCTAGACTACTAAATTTGTGGGCCATTAAGCTATAAACAATATAAACTTTAAAATTATTAAAATTGAATTTATAAAATAATTTTATCTGGTAAACTTAATTATGTAACCTATACCTTAACCTCAACCTGTGTAGTCGTCCCCCCTTTTCCATCCCCATCCACATCTAGCAATTTCCTATCCAGCGCCTCTCTCTGCTCTAACGTCAAATGGCTAAGGTCAAGAGCAACCTCATCGCCAAAAAGGGCGCCTATCTCTTCCAGCGCAAGCCCTTTTGTCTCGGGGAGGAAGAAGATGACGATAAATAAGCCGAGGAAGGTGATGACGATAAAGACTGGAGACGCGATTAGTATTAGGGTTTAAAAATTTATTTTTTTGGTATTGTGAGGGCGTTAGCTTACGGAGGTAGTATTTCCATCCAATGGATGCGAAGGCGGTTGTTGCAGCTTGGGTGTAGATCAGAGTTCCACCGAAGAGGCCAAGGAGGGAGAAGCCAACGCCTTGTGCGCGCATCCAGGTGGGGAAGATCTCGGATACGTAGACGCTGAGGAGGAGATTGTCAGGTCATGATGTTGGGGGTTCTGAGAGGAGGGGAGAGGGGGGGACAACTCACTAGGAGCAGGCATCTAGACAGCTGGCATAAAAGAGGACAAAGAGGAAGAGGAAGAAGACGCCGAAGCCCTCACCGACTTTATTTGTTGAGCCACTGTACTTGGCGACCATGACGGTGAAGAGCGTGAGTGAAACAAGGTCACCAGTCTTCTTCATGTTAGTGTTCTATCGATGTAGGTATAGGGTTTAACAGCACTTACCAATCCGATAGTTAGAAGTCTAACGCGTCCAACTCGATCGATTATCAGGCTGTTGACCACATTTAAGGATGCTGCCAAGGTGTTGTATACAGCATAGAGTAAGAGGGGAGTTGCTCCATTCAAACCAAGGCCATTGTACAGAATAACTTGGTAGTTGTTGATAACCTGTTTATTCTCTATTAGCAACTACCCTAACTTATGCACTCATCGAAGGCAAGAGCTCACCAAAACTCCCGTACTCTGCGCAATGAACTGAACGAACAGCCCCAGCAGCAGACGTTTACGAATCGAGGGTTGCTTCCACAACCCTTTAATGCTCGTATCCTGCGTAGCATCTAGCGCGACCTGTTGCCGGATCTGGAGGAACTCCTCGCGTGCTAGGATCTCATCTGGGTCGGTCGCGCGATGATGCAGCTTGCGGAGGACGGCGAAGCCTTCTTCGTCGCGGTCTTTGAGGATCAGCCATCGAGGGGACTCCGGTAGCCAGGGCGAGCCGGCGATGAGGAGCAAGGGAGCCACGACCTGTAGTGAGAGGCAGAGTCGCCATTGGACGTCGGGGTTGCTAGCAAAGAAACACCCGTAACCGGTCCAGGAGGCTATAGACTAGGACTTGTGAGTATAAAGAACATAAAGGAAAGGGTAGGTCTGAGCAAGCCTACATAACCTGAAATGGCCAAAATACCATGAGAGGCGACCATACGGCCTCTGATTTTCGCAGGCGCAACTTCCGACAGGTACGTTGGTATAATGGGCGCCATCATCCCGACACTTTTTGCAGTTAGCTCTGATCAAGCAGCCAGGAGTATTGGAGGGAAACCTACCCAACGCCATTGAGGAATCGTCCAACCAGGAACATGGCAATCTGCACAGAAGCGCCTTGGATAATCGCCGAGATAATACAGGTGACACAGATTATCTGGACGCCCATTCTTCGACCGACTTTGTCAGCTAGCCAGGCCGTGATCACACAGCCGATCATGCCGCCTCCGGAGAACAGTCCATTAGTTGCTGTTCAATATGTCAGCAATGTTGCAGGAAAGCTTTTGCAAGATTTCTGAGATACCTCCGGTAATGCGATTGCCATACGCAGCATTCGGTCCAGTGAGTTCGATATTGAAGTAGTTGAAGAATGAGGGGAGGCCCAGGACGGAGCCAATGATCGCACTGTTGTAGCCATAGGTGAAGGAGCCCAAGGCTACGAAGAAGACAATCAAGTAGTTATATCTGTTTCCTTCTCCCATGGTTGGAGAGGTGAAAATAGAAAAATCACGTTATAGCCAGAAAGATTAATTTTCGGGTCCACGTGAAAAGGAGCAACTCTTTGTACACAGGGAGTTGAAGCTTATATAGATAATCACCGTTTACATGTTAAAAAAACTGCCGATATACCATGGGCTCACATGTGCGGTTTCGGAATTATCTTCCCCAATATATATCTTCCCCAATATACCCCATAGGAATGGGACAAAGCCGTGCGGAGATTGCGGGGAATAAGGGAGTGGTTGTCTGGGGTGATGATTGCATCTGTCGATAAGTAAGCAAGCACTGTATCTGCAGGTCCCTTGAGCTGTAGAACGATAGTGGCAAGTCGTAAAATTGACAGCATGACCTTCCTCCTAAATCTCTGTTTGGGGTAATCCACGGAGAGCATCACAGGTCTAAGACTGAGGGTTCGAGATATCACAGCATTGCAATAATTCTATATTCATTCATTCCTTCATCCCCCTCAGCCTCTGTAGACGTTCGTTTCATCCTCCACATACGACATCAGATCCTCCGCAGAGGGGAGCGTAGCCAGACATTCGACCCTGCACAGACCGACATTGTCAACGCGAGATATGCTAATACTCTATTCTATAATACCAGATTTCATGCTATTAGTAGGCAGCAGGTAAATAGGGGAAGATAATGAGGTACAGAATCTATTACCGCCTTAAACCCGTCAAGAATGGGTAGAGTGGTACGAAAGAGGCGGCCGGCTTCCCTAAATTGGATTCAACGGTCAATGCGCATATGGCATGTTCCTAGATGTGGATTAGAGTGAGATATGCCTTGCTTAGCACTTATAGTATGGAGTGTTCCTCCCCCAAATCACGCACGCGCAAGAAGAGAACTCGGAAAATTCCCGATTCGAATTTCTTGTTTCCAACGTCTGACTTCGCACACCGTAAACCGAAAGAAGTATTCCGAGAAGGAGCATTCCGTCTAGAGAAGAAGCCCGTCTGCAACTAAAGCAACAGTTTTGACTTACTGGAGTTAGGATTTGCAGTAGTAACTATGCGGAGAAGGCGGGGATGAAGCTGGGGAGAGTGGGGGATTGGGCGGAACCATTTATCCTGGCCGGAGGCACAGTGTTATACAAGTATCATACTATAACTACTTCTGGTCGACACGTGATGTGAATGTATGATATGTACAGTAGATAAAGTATTACAGTATTACCTCTTTCGTAATAGTCTTCGGGGAAGGATCAATAAATGTGGCTTCACCTCACTCTTCTAACTGGACATCCCTAAGGTCAAGTGCCTAGATGATAACTGACTTATCCCCCTCGCCCCTCCTNCCCCCCCCTTTCTCGTCCCATCTCATCTCAATCTCAACTAATCTCAATTAAAATCTCCCTCTATCATGTCTCCTTCAACTAGCCATGGCGCATCTCCAGAAATCCCCCCGATCGAAGCGCCTCCCCTCCTGATCCCACCATCCACCAGCACAGTCCGCGTCCAGGCCATCGACACCACGACAAATCTTCACTGCGACGCGTCCGCATTCGTGCGTCCCATCATCCCCGGCCACGAGAAGCTGAATTTGACGACGATGTGTTTCCTGCTCGAGAATCAAACCCAGAGCAAGTTCATCCTTTTCGACTGCGGTTCGCGGAAAGACTTCTGGAATGGGCCCCCGACGACGAAGAGGATGATTGGGGGCCATACGGAAGGGGTCAAGATTGAGAAGGGCGTCGATGAGGTGCTAGTGGATTCGGGGCTCGATCTGACGAAGTTAGGTGAGTTTCTCTTACCTCCCCCGATCTATCATCTAAAGATTGCGGTGGAAGAATGATGTTGATGTTGATATTGAATGAGCAAGATACGATTGTGTGGAGTCATTGGCATTGGGACCACACGGGCGATGCGTCGAAATTTCACACTGGCACGGAGATTGTTGTCGGCCCAGGCTTCACGGAGAATGGGCTTGGGGTGGGATATCCTAAGAACCCCAATGGCGCCGTTCTCGAGAGTGACCTCGCGTGAGTTGTACTTGGCGAGAATATGATATATACGATGAAGCTCAATGATAGGTATAGTGGCCGTAACCTCCGCGAGATCTCGTTCTCTGATGACTTCAAGATTGGCCATTTCCGAGCGCACGACTTCTTCGGCGACGGCTCCTTCTACCTCTTAGATACACCAGGTGTTGAGCACTTCCTCTTTCTCTTCCTCTTTCTCTTCCTCTTCCTCTTCCATATGCCTCTTGAAGTCATAGACTGATGGGATTGCATACAGCATGCAATAGGCCACCTATGCGGCCTTGCCCGCACCACGCCCACCACATTTGCGCTTCTCGGCGGCGACTGCTGCCACTTCGTTGGTGTCTTCCGGCCTACGGCATACACACCTCTCCCCAGTATCGTCCCAGCCTCGAATCTCGATCCCTACTTCCCAAGTCCCTGCCCCTGCTCCACCTTCACCCAATACCACCCGCTGCACAACAAAGATGACCCCCTCGACACCGTCGCGCGGACAACACCATTCTACAAAGTCTCCCGCGAAAAAGAGAACGTCTATGCGTTCCCGGCTCTGGCTGAGCAGAGCATCGACGCGTTGCGACCGTTCGATGCGGATCCGGATGTCATTATCTGTATGGCGCATGATGGGGAGCTGTTTCGGGCGTTGCCGCTCTTGAATCGCGAGCCACGGAGGGATATCAATGATTGGAAGGTTAGGGGGTATAAGGAACATACACGCTGGGGGTTTCTCAATGAGTTGCCGAGGGAGGGCAGGCCGGGGCGCGAGCCATTGGTTTTGGGGGTTAATAGGGGTGGGAAGAAGTTGAGGTTAGGGCCGGATCTGGTGTTTAGAGAGGTTGAGTGATGGTGTGGGTTTGGGGTGAGTAGATAAAACAAGATTGCTCTTCTACTTAAGAGGTGTCAGAAATGGCTCCCTCATTTCGGGGGCTAATATCTTGACACCTAGACAAACAAAGGCCTAATACGAATATTTTTTGATACCCAGGTTTAAATTTCTAGTTGCATGTCAACCATTGTATAATTTTGGTTAAAAGAAAGATATATAAAACAAGTAAATATTGTGATTTTATATTTTATATAAGATTTTCCATGTTTCTCATAATTAGATTGTTATTGTCAAGTTAAGGTTAATCCAAGATTTTGGAAAAGGTTTGTTAATCAGCAAAACCCAATACCCCCAAACGAAAACAAAGAGTCTAATATAAAAAACATTAATATCTCTTAACTTAAGCATAAGTATAAACTACTTTATAAAGCTTACTATTATATTTGGTAAAAGTATAACTATTATCATACGCTTATACTTGAATTGAAGTTTGTAAAGTATTTAAATCAGGATACACATCTTCTAGAGGAGCAGGACTGTATGGAAATGCCATTGAAGGCTGAATAAAGTAATAAAAGTAGTTATGAAAGTTTTAATTATAACAACTACAATTATTTTCATAATAATTATAATATCCTTTTGTATGCCTTAAATTACTTGCATGTCTCAGTTTAGTGTGCTTGTACCTAAATGTATATCTAGATTACTAACAAATTGTATAGGTGGAAGTTTAACGAGTAGTTGCCGGATGCCAGCATCGGCTCTCGTATGTGGATTTAGGTTTACCCTAATTTTATGAATCTAGGAAAATTTCACTTACTTGATAAAGATCATCTATGTAAGACTAATCTTACTCATTTTTTCACCTTCTACGCCTTATAAGGCGGAAAACTTAGCTTTAGCTCAAGGTCTAAAACAACCTTTTCCCCATACCAATGTGTAACGGTCAAAGGGTCCACTTCCNTTTTTTTGCTTGCTCAAGCTCCACTGACCTGGTCCGTGCATCTCATTTAGGATTAACTGTCCATTTCCATGCGAAAATTAAATTATCTGTTATATAATCTAAGTACTGATAACGTAATTCCCGGTGTTACCGACCACCCGGTGTTACTGACCACTTCCCCTCCACCTGAATACTTAACACCAAATATTTAACAACAAACAACGAATATTCAAATATATTTAATGATTAGCTAAAGTAGGACATTTAGTTCTATTATGTCTGACAATTCCATATACTGAACACTTTTGTGGCTGTCGTGATGGTCCTTACAAAGGATTAGTGGATGTTAAAGGATTTAACTCCTCTACTACATTTTGCACTGTTGCATTAGATTGAGCAAGTACTTAAGCCTCCTATACTGTTAACAAACTTGTATAAACTAATCACTTTCAAGGTTTATAGAGTTTTTGTTGGAGGAAAGCATTTTCAACTTGTAATACCTCTATATCTTTAGTTATAAATACTATATTATGCATAACTATTTCAAAACCTTTAACTAATTGATTTAAAGCCCTTTTTTATAAGGGTTGTAAGATTATATTATTCCTTAAGTAATTACTGAATAAATTAAGATTACAATTACAATTAAACAGAGTTATAAGATATTTGTAAAACCTATTATACTCTAGGATTGTTATAAGTACTCCTTAAAGATGTAAGAGTCTTTTTAACTTGAATGCATAATTTAATTAACATATAGTCTAGTTCATATAAAATCTGTTAGGAACCTGAAGGCGGACTCTCAGAGCCACACCATAATAGCAGAGGAGATCCACTTAGTCATCCTTAAAGTAATAAGGTCATATGCTTACTTGTATATTAACATTACCAAGGGGAGAAAAGCTCTTCAAGAATTAGTCTGTACAATATATACACCTTGTTCTCTTATATCCTAACATTAGTTCACTGTCTAAGATTAATCATCCTTAATCCTTAACATTCTAATTCTTCTTTTCAAAGACAGCTTACTAACATCAAGGATAACAAGAACTCAAGCAGACTACTTAACTATTATATCAAGGAATATATCCCTTAGAAGTAAACAGAATACCTAACCAAACATTATAAGGCTGGATGAAGAATCTACCCAGCCTGAACTTATAAAGAATATAATAGTTATTATAAGAAATGACAACAAAATTACAAGCTTACTTTCTGCTTTTAAAAAACAATAACAATTAATTCAAGAACTTAAGGAAGAAAATGCAAAATTAGAACATTAGTACAACATAAAAGACATAACAATGATAAAGGTAAAAAATTAAGTATAAGAACTTTTACAATAACAAAAAAGGATAAAAGCTTATTTAGAATAATTATTATTTATATTAAATTCTTAAACTCAAGAATTATTAAAGTACTCAACTTTAAAACTTGATAAGAAGTATTTGATAATAACTTAAACTATCTTAACAATAAACCCCTCTCCAAATACAAAGTCTTATAAGATAAAATGTTAACATACACCTTTACTAAAGCCTTTTACAAGAAGATCCTTGAAAGAATATTATAATTTTATAAACTCTTATAAGTTAGAATTCTACATATTCTTATATAACTACGTTAACAACTCAAACAAGATCATATATAGGATAAGATATTTATCCAATATCTTAAAATCAAAATAAAAGTATAAGAAGAGAACAAAGACAAAGGATTTAACAATATAAAAAGGATTTAAGAAAATAATACTTAGTATATTAAGAGATGAAAATAATTAAAAGATAAAAGTAATAAACAAATACAACAAAACAATGTTATATATAAAATAATCAATTAAAGTTTTTGTATAATACTTAAATATTCTTGAAAAGTAAATATTAAGCATATCAGACAAACATAAGAGGAATAACTTGTTTATAAAGTTATTCCCTTCTTTTAAAGAGAAGATTATAAATTATAATAAACTTTTAAAGACTTATAAAGAACTAATTATAATAAAATAAGGTAAACTGAAAAGTAGAAAGTAAACACTAGAATAATAAAGAATAACAAGATAATAATACAAAAGGGAAATACTAAAGTAAATTCTTAAAAGAATATTTTAAATTCTTAATTCAATAATAAAACAATTACTTAAGAAAACAATAACTATTACTTATGTTAAAAGTAAACAAGATAAGTATACATTATTATTTTAAATATAACAAGACAAGTTATCTTATATTTAAATACTATTCATTTATTACATTAACTATCCTTTAAAGAACTTCCTTTACTTATAACAAGCCAAGTTATATAACCTTTTATTATCTTGACAAGGATAAATCAAGACAATTACAACTTACTTAAGGAAATATTAAAGTTTAAAAGACATTATAACTTTAATCTTATTAGATATTATACTTAAAAGATCTTATAAGAAGATAAAGCAAGATAAGTGATTGATAATAGAAAATTTACTTTAAGTCAAGGATTAAAAAAAGCTAATAATAAACTAAACTTATGTTGATAAATAATAAAATACAAATAAATTGTTATAAAACTACACTATCCAGGTTACTGGATAACCAAGGGTAGGGTAGATGATCAAAGTGTAGAGGATACAAGACATACTAAAGCAGGCAACTAAGTCAAGGTAAGGTTTAGTAATGTATTTAGATTAAACATAAGGAGTTTACTCTTATGTTCTTATAATATACTTATATAAATAATAAAATACAATTGGATTATAAGATCACAAAATCCTCTGATTTATCCTAGATTATAAGATCTGATAATCCAATAATCTTGATCATATAATCCTAATTATGTACCTTCTGATTGTTAAGTTCTTTATGCACATCTTTATATACTAAGCCTTAGGCTTATACCAATCAGCATGTTAGATAACAACTATAACATTATTCTCTTTTTACATTAACATCACCTCAATACTTAACTATCATCATAAACAATCTTATTGTTTGTTAAACCTTTCCTTCCTTTTATTATACTACCAAAGTAATTATACTTTGGTAACATAACTCTACAAGAGAAAACAAGATCAAGAAAGTACTAAGAAAGACTAGATCTTTCAGAGTATATTAATAATGTTAGTTTCAAAGTAATGTCTTGTTCTTATTGTAAACAAAAGAGCTTGTCCTGCAAAATGGTCCTTAACTCTTCTTGTTATAATAAGTATATTTATAAAGATTACAAATGTAATAACAAGTATTTGTATATCCTTTCCTTCAAGTCTTACAAGCATAAGCAAACTTGACTAACCTTAGAAGAGGAGAAAGCCTCTTAACTCTTAGTGGAAACTACCTCTTAACTTATACACTTGAAGAAGTAACAGTTGTTTCTTCATAAGAAGACTAAGGAAATAGTCTGTTGTTAGTTAAATACCTTGGACAAACTAAACATCTTAGAAGAGAAGGAAAAGTAAGAGTAATAATAACCTAAGCTAAGTTCAAAGTTATATTTTATTAGTTTAGATAAAGCATTTACTATGTTTTATAACCTTTTCTTCTTTAACCTTACAATTTTATTACTTAGAAATCCATTCTAAAATGAGTTTGATAATATTCCTTTAATAACTTCTTATAACTTATAAGATTAAAAGTAAGTTCTTATCTATTCTTACTCTTTAAATATTCTATCTATTTAACTAAATATTACAATTTCTTATAATATATCTTATAATTGATGATTTTCTTAACTTTATATTCTTTTTCCAAGTCAACTTCTTTTAACATTAATGTTTAAGCATTCTTAAGTATTAATTCAAGAAGTAAAACATGGAAAACAGGATATATCTTAATTAAGTCTAATAGTTTCAATTTATATGTTAAACTTGAATAAACTTCTTCAATCTTAAAAAGTCTTAGTTTCTTCTAGTTTAATTTATTACTTAATCTTTTGGTTTTGATATTTTGTTATAAAAGATAAATTTTATCCTCNTTTTTTATATGCTAATTCTATTAAGTGTTTACAATCATAATATTTCTTTATTCTTTCCTTCATATATTAAAGTAAGTTCTTAATCCTTTTTTACATTTCTTCTATCTGTTTTATATGGATTTTTGTTAATCCACTTATAAATTCTAATTCCAATCTAATACAAAATCCTTCTAATTCTTGTTTATAATTTGTATAAAATAAAATAATTCTAGTTAATTTATATAATACATCATTATACACTATTTTTGCTATTAATAAATAATCAACTTAATTATCTTAATTATAATTGACATAACATCTTAAGTATCTTTCCAACTATTGATTTAAACATTCTGTTTTTCTGTTAGTTTATAAATGTTATACTGTTGATAATTTCTTCTTAACTCTTATTCTTGTTGTTAATGTTTCTCAAAACTTAAATATGAATTTAATATCTTTATCAAAGATAATTTGTCTTGATAATCCTTATTAAGATATTATTCTTTATAAGAATATATTAACTACTTCCTTTACTCCTTAAGTTTCTTTGAATAGTTTAAATATTACAAAATTGATATAATGTTTAGTTATTACAAAAATAAAGTCATACTTAACCTTTATTATATAATCTGTAAAAACCAATAGTTTCATGATGAAATCTTATCTGATTAATTCTTATAGATTATTAAGTATTTATATAAGGTATAATTATTCTTAAGGCTTCCTTTTAAGATTCTTAACCTTTTTGTAAATTTCATATTCAATAATTACCCTTTTGACTAACAACCTTAGTTTGATAATAAAGTAATCTTTATTAATCTTGTAATAACATTAAGTTATCCTTATATAATCATTATAAGATAAGCAATACTATTCCTTAATGAATTCCTTTGTTAATCTTGTTAATATATATAATTTTTTTATTCTTATACTAAATGTTTTTGATTTTCTCTTACTAACCTTTAATTATATCTAGTAAAGTACTTTCTTGCNTTTTTTTCCTTTATAACCNTTTTCAATTCTATCAGACTAATCCTTATTAGTCATTGTTATAATAATTATAAATTGTCCTTGATTATAAATGAGATCCTTATCCTTATTCTTAATCAAGACTACTTCTTGTTTTGANTTTTTCTTTGATTATATATTAAGGTTTATAATTTAGAATGTTTACTCTACTATTCTCTATACTCTTTATATATATTATTTTGAAGTTATATTTTGCTAACATCTTAACCTATTATACTTGTCTTCTATTAAGTTGTTTAAAAGTTATAAAATATCATAAGTTGTTATAATTTGACAAGACTTTAATAGTTTCCTTTGTTCTTAATACATAATGTCTTTAATGTTTTAAAACTTTTATAATAGTCAACATTTCTTTATCAAATGTTGTATAATTCCTTTTTACAAGGTTAAATTTCTTTAACCAAAATATTAATAACATTTATTATCATTTCTTCTCTTGTATTTGTAATTATAAGGTTACTCCTCTTATTATTTCATTCAAAGTATTAGTTTTGAATTGGATTTTGTTTTCTTCTAAGTTGAATATTCTTAAAAAGTCTTTCTTTTAAAATATTTCTTTAACTGTCTGAAAAGCTTTTTCAACTGTTTAATCTTAAACAAAAGGTTTATCTTTTTATGTTAAGTCTATTAAGAGTATTATAATATCAGAGTATCTTGTAATATAACTTTGATAATAGTTTATAAGCTTATTAAAGCTTTATATATCTTTAACTAATTTTGGTATTTCCTAATCTAAAATTGCTTAAATCTTATCAAGTAAGGTTTTAATTTTCCCTTTTAATATAAGGTATTTTAAAAACTTAACTTGTTTCTAATAAAATTTGTATTTTACAAGTTTATAATATAATCTTACTTCTTATAATACTTTTAACATAAGCTTAATATACTCCTTGTATTCTTTAATATTTTTTGAGTATATAATTATATTATCAAGATATACTATTATGAATTTCTTTAAGTATTCTTTTAATATTAAGTTTATTATTCTTTGTTATATAACAAGTATATTCGTTAATCTAAATGTTATAACCAAAAGTTTATATAACCTATACTTTGTTTGTATAATAGTCTTCTATTTATCTTCTTTCTTAATCTTGATCAAGTTGAAGGTTAATTATAAGTTTAACTTGATAAATTGCTTAACTCTATTAAGCTTATTGAATATAGCATTTATTAAAGGCAAAGGGTAATGATTCTTTTTTATACTATTGTTTAAATGTTTATAGTCCTTGTATAGACATCTTATTAAGTTGTCTAATTTCTTTATAAAAAGTAAAAGTATATTAATTTCTTTATATTCTTCTTGATAAAGTCTTCTTAGTATTATCCTTTTTAAAAGTTAATCCTTAATTGTTTTATCCTCCTTTAACATAGTAGAATAGATTAATCTATAAAATAGTTTAAAGTTTTTCTTAAGTTTTATTTTATAATCTTATAATTTATATTCTGGTCAAGTTGAATTATTAAGTCTTTTTATGAATAATTCTAACTACTTATAATATTCTTCAAGTATATATTTTGTGGTTTCATTAACATGGATAACCTTTAAGAATATTGTCCTTTTTATAAATTGTATAACTTTAACTTTTTTTGTCNTTTTAAGAAGATGATCAAACCTTTTCTCCAATTGACTATCAGATTATACTTTCTTATCTATTTAATTCTTAATATTATTTAGTATATTCTTAACCTTATAATGTTAAACAATATTTCTTCTTAATATCTTTTACTAATTCTTATATTTAATTCTTAAGTTTGAATATTAACATACTTTTGAACTTTAGTATTGTTTGTTAACAATATCAAGTAATTATTATTTTTAACTCTTATACTAAGTTTAAGTTACTTTATAATTTGTTCATTAATGAAATTTCTTTTAACTCTTAAATTAATCAAGGCCTTTATTAACTTTTTACATAGTTTTATATTAATGTACAATAAACTCTTGTTATTTATAATGTATAAGTTGATGTTTTTAATGTTATCAACTGATATATTATCTTTGATTTCCAAGTTCTTAATATTTTCCTTAAGATCCTCNAAAAAGTGTATTATACCNTTTTTATCAAATTCCTTAATCTTAGTCTATCAAGAGCTTTATTATTTATGAATACTTAAGTATCTTGTACTTACTTAACTATTTCATTTTCAAGATGTTCTTGTATCTTGGATATTAAGATATTATTCTTTCTTAAGATTTGTTCTTTTATATTTAAAGGATATACTATTATCTCTTGATCAAATTGTTAGATAATCTTTTGTATTTGTTCTTCTTCTTCAAGTAGTATTATCAATAGTTTTAAAGGTAATGAATCTTCTTCTTAAAGACTTATTTAGTCAAACATTAATATAAGTTTTATATCTTAGTTGCCTTGTTTTATAATAATTACTTCCTTTATAAGTTTAACTTAATTTTGTATTTGCAAAATATAATACTCTTCTACTTTAAGTAATTATTCTACTGAATTTCTTAATCCTCAGATTTCTTTGTATAAGGTTTTTACCTTTGTATATTCTTGTTAATAAGTTATCATCAAAAGTCCTTCTTAATATATGTTGTATTATCCTTACATAATATAGTCTAGTTTTTCCTCTATTATTATCTAAGCATTCTTAAGTATCTGATTAAAGTCATCTTGAATTCAAGTTCNTTTTTACTTACAAAAGAAACNTTTTTTATTCCTTTTTTCATGATAATGCTTTGAAGGTTAATTTTATAGACTAGAACAAGATCTTCCAGATTAAACTCTTATTCTTTAACAATTACTTTTTCTCATTATACAATCTTATAAAGTCAACTTCTGTTTAAGATTTCTTATCCTCTTAATCCTCTTATACTAATTGTCAAGTAATATTTCAAGACTAATGCTTTTTTTAAAGACTAAGTATATTTTTATTAATATAATCTTGAAGTTTGTTAACATAACTATCTAAATTCTATTAACTCTTAAAATTGATCTTTATTTATCTTGCTTTTTAACTCTTTTATTATTTTAAGGATATCTTATATACTGAGTTTGTCTTATTATTATAAATGTTACTTTACTAATTTCTTCATTAAATGTTTCTTCTAAGCTTAAGCTTTCTTCTTTTGATAATTCTAAGATTTCCTTTAATCTAAGAATTCTCATAACTTTAACCTTTATTGATAAACTTGACTTATTATCCTTTTTATAAGTATTTGTTATGTACTTAAGAAGTCTACACTTAAAACATAACTTGTTCTTTCTTCATTTGTTAAGNTTTTTCAAGGGAAATTCTAAAGGAANTTTCCNTTTTTTGTTTTTTCCTTTAAAATGTTTCTTTNCCTTTTCCTTTGAAAGGCNTTTCCTCTTTTCATAACATCTAACTTTATAAGANTCCTTTTAATCCTTTTTCTTATTAGACTTTCTTTTATTAAAATAAAATTCTCCTTTCTTATCCAAGATCATCTTGTATTGTTCATTTTTAATCTTAATAGATAAATTAATAAGATTATCAAACTTAATAATTGTTAATTATTAATATAACTCTTCTTTGATAAAGTCCTTGAGTTTAGTCTTGTATTAGTGTATATATGCCTTTTCTCCTTAGTTAACTGATATTGTATATTGATAATAGAGTATTGTATATTCATTAGGACTTTTAATCTGTTTAAGGTAAGTTAATCATCTCTTAATATTCTTTTTTTCATTAATATCTTTATATAAACATTTAAGTTCTCTTGTATAATTAACTTAACTTGTAATAATATTAATTATATCTTGNTTTTTTCATATTATTGTTTATTATAAACTATTCATCCTTAAAAGGTTAAAACCAAGTTTTTATTATTCCTCTTAAGTATATAGATGCTTATAAAACCTTTTACATGTTTTAAAGTAATAATAAATTGTTTAATACCAGATAAGTTCTTATTTATACAAAATATACTTTCAACTTTTTTTTATCCTTGTAAAACAAGTTTAACTTAATAATTTTAACTTTTTTAAAGGTTGTTATAAGAACTTATTCAATTTTGTTCTTTGGTTTAGAGTTTAGATTAAGGTTTAAGCTTAAAGCTTTTAGTATTAAGATTAGTTTTAGTTTAGATATAAGTAATAAAGGTATTAGTTTCNTTTTTTGTAACTTTTAACAATTCTCTTATAGTTGATTTTTCYTTTTGACCTTGTTAATTACTTTGATAATATAATAACTTTCTTTAACATTCCTTTTTAGATGTTAANTTTTTTTAATAGTCTGATCCTTACTTAAGTTTTCTTCAAAACTATCTTCTGAACTTTCCTTAGATTCTTCTTTAGATATCTCTTCAGATTCTTTTTCAAAGTCTTTGTTAAAACCTTCTTTAGATTATTGTTTGTTGTTGTTATTTATTAATGTATCTGTTCTCAAATCCTAATTTATCAAGATAAGTAATATTCAAAATATTACAAAATTACACTATCCAAGTTATTAGATAATCAAGAGTAAAGTAGATAATCAAGGAGTAGAGGATATAAGATATACTAAAGTAGGTAATTAAGTTAAGGTAAGGTTTAATAATGTATTTAGATTGAACATAAGGAGTCTACTCTTATATTCTTACAATATACTTATATAGATAATGAAATATAATTAGATTATAAGATTACAAGATCCTCCAATCTATTTTAGATTATAAAATCTAATAATCTAATGATCTTGATTACATAATCCTAATTACATAACTTTTGATTGTTAAGTTCTTTATACACATCCTTATATGTTAAGCCTCAAGCTTACATTAATCAATATGTTAAGTAATAATTATAACATAAATGTAATTATAATAAAGTTAACTTAAGTATATAAATAACAAGATAACAAATTACTATGTCCAAACTTTTAAACAATAAATAAATTCCCTTTACTTATTTATAACTATTATTAAGTAAAGATTTAAGGATAAGATTCTTATAACAAGATTTGATTGTTAACTTATTAACTTATCATTATCAACATTACTTTATTAATAAAATACTTAATAATATTAAGTAAACCTTAGTTAAAAGTTATAAACTTACTTATTAATTAACTTATAAAAATATAGAAATACTAACTTATAAAGTTATAATATAAGATCTTATCAACAAAACAATTTACAATAACATTAAACAAAGAAGAAGATATATCTTTATTTAAAGCTTTTTTTATAATAATAAGATTTATACTTAATATATATACTTTTGTAATAACTAAAGGAGAATTATAATATTAAGTAAACATTATACTTAAGAAATATTAAGACTTTCAAGATATTTTCAATAATAAAGAAGTAAGGAAGTTTTAAGAAAAAAAACAAGCTTAAGTATGTTATTAAACTCTAAAAAAGCATTATTCCCCCTTAGAAACTTATTTACTCTTTAATAGAAAAGGAAATAAAAGTCTTAAAGGAATATATTCATAATATGTTGAAGAAAAGATAAATCTAACAATCTACTAACTTTACAAAAGTTCTAATTCTATTTGTCCTTAAGAAGGATAACCATTTTCAACTTTATATCAATTATTAAGGCCTTAATAAGATTATTATCAAAAATCAAATATCCTTATTATTGATTAACAAGACATTAAACCTTTTAAGCTTAATTATAATATTTACAAAGTTAAACTTGAAAGATATATATTATTACATTTAAATCCAGGAAGAAAATAAGTAGAAGACAACATTCTAAACATATTACAATTATTATAAGTATTACATAATACTATTTAAGTTATATAATACTCTTATAACCTTTTAATAATATATTAACAAGGCTTTAACAAGATTAACAAACATAATTTACATTATCTACTTGAATAACATTCTTATTTTCTTAAAGAACATAGAAGAATACTTTTAACATGTACAACNAAATACTTAAACAGTTATACTAATACTACTTATTCATTAATCTAGCCAAGTATGATTTTGATATTTAATCAGTAAAGTTCTTAAATTATATTGTTAATAAAGAAAGTATAACAATAAAGCAAAGTTAAGTTAATACTATCTATGATTAGTTTATCTTTACCTTTTATAAGGATATTCAAATATTCTTAAGGTTTACTAATTTCTACTAACGATTTATCAAGAATTATTCTAAAGTAATTATAACTTTAACAAACTTGTTNAAAAAGAATAGAAAAAGAAAAGAAGTTTAGATTATTTAAATTCTTGACAATAATATAAAGAGTATTTAATAAACTTAAGGTTATATTCTAAAAAGCTTTAATCCTTGTATATTTTATATTAAGATTGTTTATAATAGTAAAAACTAATATATTTAAGTTTATTATTAGAGTAATGTTATCTTAACTTATATTTGATAATATATAATAATATCTTGTTACTTTTTACTTAAAAAAGCTTGATATAATGTTATAAAATTATACTATCTAGGTCATTGGATAGTTAAGGGTAAGGTAGATGATCAGGGGTAGAAGATACAGAATATACAGTTTGCAAGGGACTAGGCTAAGGTAAGGTTTAATAATGTATTTAGGTTGAACATAAGGAGTTTACTTTTATATTCTTATAGTATGCTTATATAGATAATGAAATACAGTTAGACTTCTGGACTCTTAAGTCTTAAGGTTTTGTCTTATAGACTTTGGACTTCTTAAGTCTTAAATCCATTATATAACCTTGATTGCCAAGTTCTTTATGTATATTGACTGTGTACTAAGCCTTAAGCTTGTACTAATCAGCTTGTTCGGTAAAACCGTAACATTATCCTCTTTTTATACTAGTATTGTCTTGATGCTTAATTATCATCTTGAACAACTTTATTATTTGTTAAACTATTCTTTCTTTTCAATATGCTATTAAAATGCTTTTATTCTAATGAAAAAAAGGAAAACAAAGAAAGATTAAGAAAATATAAAGAATAATCCTTTTTAAGTAATTACATCAATGAATATGGTTTTGAAGTAATGCCTTATTCTTTTTATAAGAGAAACAACTTAATGTATAAGATGGATTTTGAGTTTAACTATTATGGTGAATACTCTTAATGTAATTAATCTTATGATGGTTTCAACCTTCTTTCTTCTTCTTAAGCTTCTTATAAATGTAAATGTAATTACTTAGTCTTAAAGGAAGAGAAGACAAATCAGACCTTACTTGAAAGTATAACTTGTTTGACTTGTCTGAAAAAGTAATAATCTTTCCTTTATAAGTAAGCTTAAGAAATATTCTGTTGTAGTCTAAAATCCTTAGATGAACTTGACATTGTGAAAGAGAAAGAGAAGTAAGAAAAACAATGTCTTAAGCTTAAGACCCTTAATTTCTTAGTTTTTGAAGTATTATATTATATTGTTGTAAACAAGGCTTCTTCTTTAGCTATTAATCTTTTCCTTTCTGATCTCTTGATTCTATTGCCTAGAAATTTATTCTAAGATGATTTTAGTAATATTCTTTTAACAACTTTTCATAATTTGTAAGATTAAGAATAAGNTTTTTANTTTATTCTTACTTTTTGAATATTCTATTTATTTAACTAAGTATTATAATTTCTTATAATGTATCTTATAGTTAATAATTCTTTTAACTTTATATTCTTTTTCTGGATTTATTTCTTCTAATATTAATGTTTAAGTATTTTCAAGTGTTAGTTTCAAAAGTAAAAMTTACTTCGATTTCTAGTAAGAACAACATTTACAAGTAAGTATATACTATTCATATACTTAAAAGGAAAATCATTAATAATTTATAAGTATAATACATGAATATGATGTTGATTGTCATAAGCTAATTGAAGAACAATAGATTCGGAAAATCCATTTTTTTGACAATGAGCATTATCTTATCATATGTTGCATATATGCTTAAGCTAAAGCTTTTTTCAAAGCTTTATGTTTAGAAATGGATTTATCATTCAAAATGGTTCAAAGTAAAATTAACTTATATTCAATAACAAGTTAAGATGAAGGTTCAAAGTATATTCAAGTTCATGTATATACTTTTCTTAACCTTAAAACATATATTGTATATATTACAATGTTTACTTAAATTTTCGAAGTTTTAAATAATATTATTTGAAAGCTAGTTCAATTTCCTTATATTTATAGAGGAAATTTAGGATAGAGAATAATTACAATAGATATGTGTAAAAAACAAGTATTAAGTATGTAATTATTTTATAATTATTATATATACTAATTTTATATATAAGATTTAGAGATTTCCTTCATAGTATTGATCTTTCATGTATATAAGATGAACATCTTAAGCATATGTTAGTCTTTTATACAGTATATGTTCAGTGTAATTTTGTAAAGAGGTTTTTAACTCACCTAGCTAGATTTTATATAAATAGCATTTGAGAAGCTGATTCAAAATCTGAATTAACTTAGCATATAGACAACATATGTTAAAAATATCCTAAGCTTGAATCTTAGTTCAAAAATAAAATAACACTATAGATTCTTACTAGTCTTACTTAAAACCAGTCTTGTATTTCTCCTGAATGGTGGATTAATGTTCAAAAAAATACAAGCTTTAATAAAAGTAGTCATTTTCAGGATAATAACTATATTAGGAGAAAACTTACTTTACTTGTTATAATAATTAAGTATTGCATATGTTATTCATATACTTTGCATATGCTAATGTCATATTTAGACTTAAAAATCAAGTTAGAGAAATGTATTAGATTAAAGAGGTATTTGATTAATATAGTATTACTACTTCTTAGAGAAATCAAAGTAATCAAGCAAGGATGGCTAAACAAATGTGAAGAGCAAGTATAGTAACCTTTAACATATGTGTTGTATATACTAAACATATACAAAGCAATAGCAAATGTCTACAGCTGAACATTGTCTTATAAAACCTTATTTACCTTTTAATCCTAGAAATCCATTTAATATACTTACTTTATCTATTGTTAATGAATGTACACCTTATTCATTAAGTAGTATTATATTAATATCAAGTATAAATGATATTTCAGTTCAAGAGGAAATAATATTAGTATAAAGTTTACCTTCAACTCTTACTTAGCATATACTTAACATAAGTTCTCAACAAAAACAATATCAAAATCAACTTTCAGGTAATAATATAGAATAACAAGTACATAAAGCATATATACAAAAGATTCAACGATAAAAAGATATTCTTTTAAGACAAAAGAAGGAATATAAAGCTAAAAAGGAGTTAGAAGAACTTCAAAAGTAATAATAAGAGTATATAGTTAATATAAATAAAGTATAAATGTTTTGAATTGATTTTATTATTTGTTTTTTTCATATATGACTATAATATGCTAAGCATATGCTAAAGCAAAGACAATTATATGTAAAGCTCAAGTTCTACATATACCCCTTATACTTTATCATCATCTGAAACAATTAAACATGCAGAATGATAAGTGTTTATTAGTTGTTAATATATAAAATGCATATACTGAACACATATAAAAACCATACCTTGTTTAGGAGTTGTACAACCTCTCTTTGTAATACCTTTGCCTTTAGTAGAATAAGAGGTTATAAACATTAGCTAAGCATATGCAAAATCTATATAAATAACATATTAAGAGTAGGAGAAGCTAGAGAAGATAAGCTAAGTTCAGGAGTTATATGTCATTAGAATATGATTAGTATATATATAAGTAAAAGATTAAATATACATACATGCTTTCTTTTGCCAAAGCTAGTAACTTGTTTAATATGCTAGATAATATAGTTAGCATATGTTATACTTATATTAGCTATATTCTAAAGTCTAAATCTATATTTAATTGATATATATAATATATATAATTATGTAGTTAAGATTAAGATCTTGATATTATAAATTAAAGTTGAATATATTGTTGATTAAGTAGTAAGTANGGTATAAAGAAAAGAGTAAAGTAAAAATATGTATAATATATATTAAGCATATTTTGATTTTACTCTTTCTTTTATGTATTTGTTTTTNAGAAAAAGAGTAACTTAAATAAATATAAATATATGTATATATATAAATAGATAGATGATAAATTGTAAAGAAAAGAATGAGCATATATAAAACATAAACTTATCTTATAATAGAAGTGAGTATTAAATTGTATAACAAAGTCTTGGTCAGTAACATTATAAATATAAGTAAAGTATATACTAAAGTTAAGTAAATCATGTACTTATATAATAGATTTACATGCATTAGTATACAACTCAATAACATTATTAGGATTTCTATTATAAGTTAGTTTAGCATATGTTAAACATATGTAAAGGACATACCTAAGCTTAGTTAAGAATTGTGTATTATGTTAAATGTCAGAGATAATATAATGTTTTAAAGCATTAAGAATATTAACTGAGCATATACATTAATTATACTTAACACTTACTTAACACTAGTAACCTTCTTAGTAAGAGTAATATTTTGACAAGTATTATTAGTTATTAAGTTTGTATGGTTAATATATGTAAAGTATAAACAAAGTATATATTAAACTTATTAGCATTAAGATATACTTAGTGAATATGATAACATAACTTTTCAATATAACTAAGTATATATATTGTATATCTTAAACTTATACTAAGTTAATCATAATAAGTTATATTATACATTATGCCTTTATTCACATCAATTTTACAATTGTAAATGTTCAACATATACTAAGAATTTATAATAATATAGCTTACACATTAATGTTTATTATAAAGAGGTTAATAGCAATATTAAGTAAATCTGTATATTATAAGCATATACATTACTTATTCTTGGATATTAAAAAATATATACTAATATTATCTTGAGCAATGATCATAAGAACTATATAATATTAACATATGCTAAAGATATGTAATAGATAAAAGATATATACCTTATTCATTAACTTTAACTATTGTAACTTGTCTTGTTCATCAATTTAGTATATGCTCAAGATATGTATTCAACATGCTTATAAAGTAGAACTCATCCAAGATTATAATTAAGGATAAAACTTATTTATTGTTAATATATACTCATCAAATACTTTTGTTCAATTAAGCATATACTTATTATAATAGTATTCATAAGCAGATTGGTTAATAATTGCTATTACAATAAGGTTGTCAAAATCAACATGCATAAGAAGTATAGTTCTAACATATATTATACTTGTATTGTTGCTGATATTAGCATTTGAAAAGTATTTGTGTAATTAATATATGAGAATTGTATATGTAGAACATATAGTTGGTATAAGTAATGCTAGTAAAGGAGGAGGAAGAGTTGTTGTGAAGAGAAAAAAGTTAGGAAGGAAGAAAGGTAAAATATCTTGTACAAGGCTTCAATTGTGTATATGCTATAATAACCAAACATGTCAACAAATAAACAAACAAATTGTGATTTCTGATAAATTAAAGTTATTCTACATATATACAAAGTATATATTACAAAACTAAATTTAAATTTAAAAGATAGGAAAATACAGTATTAAGTATTAGCATATGCATAGCATGTTCACAGCACACTGGATTAATTATATTATACCCTTGCTGAACTTAGTTTTCTATATCCTTGCCGAGGTCGGCCTGTGCTACAGTTTACACCCCCTTTGAAGTTCAACACACCCTCGATGAATTGTATCCCCGTCCGGACGGNACTACGGTCCAATGCAACGGTCCGGCCAGTCTAGAAAGAACTATACTCAAGAAGACTTAAGAAGTTATTAATACCTCTAAATACAACTGAAAAGCCATTAAACTATAAAGTTTACTACTTATAAGTAAATATTCTCTATGTTAAAGTATAACTAATTCTAGTATTTAAACTACTTATACATCTTGAGGTTAATACTTGTATATAGCCAATTATAACAAACAAAGTAAAGAAGGTAAACTAAGGAGAAAGGATGAAAAAGTAGTATTAAGGAATATAAATTGAAAGTAGTACAAAAGCTAACTAAGTAGAATTCATAATTATCAAAATCTACAAGTATAAGCTTAAGAAAAGGGCTAATAACAATTTATAAAACTTGTTCAAAGATGATTTCAAGCATTTTACCTTAATTATATTTACAAAAATACCTTATAAGGAGCTTAAAAGGTTAGTAATGGTAGTAAAGATGGTAGTAGTAAAGGTAGTAGCATTTCGGAAGGACTAAGTGTTTACAAGAGTTATTTACAGTTGTTTATAAGTCAACATTTAATTGGTAACTATAATACTGTATTTTGTTAACAATTTACATTAAAATTGTAATATTATAATTGTTATAATTATGAACAGCAGAAAACAACATTTTGCTGTTTAAAGAATAGTGTTGTTTTTTACAAAGTACATATATTTTGGTATGTTTCGCTAACAAAATCTTGTACTCGGCAGAAAACGGTGCTAATCTGCAGAGTAGCATAAGTGGTAAGGTCGAACGACGATTTGAGCCCTCTATGCAACCAAATGACCGTAATAGAAGCTCACTGACGCTTGCTTCAATAAGTACTAATCGTCGGGCCTCAGGCATGCGCATTGCCCGACTTTAGTCGCATTTGCTCCTAGTCGGTGGAAGCGAATGTGGTCGCCTATTTTTTTTNCCATGGGAAACCCACACAAATTGAATACCCCTTTGCATATTCTTACTGTTCAAAATATATTCTATTCCTACAGCAATATGCTTACGCCTACTAAAGAGTGCGTTCGTAAAGCAAAAGATTGGCTTGCTGAGAACCCTACTGAGAGCCAATCTGTAATTGCCAAGCTATTCAAAATCAATAAATCAACTCTGAATATGGCTATTCGATGAGGTAACTGACCTCTAGCTGGAGGTTAAAACAAAATCCTGATAACTAGTCAGGAACAGGTTGTACATACCTTTATCAAGTCATACCTTCAGCATGACTAGCTTCTTACCAAGGAGATTATATTTACAGTTATTAGCTACCTTCGAAAACAAGCCAATCAATCTCCACCTTCTTAGTCTTGGTTTTGCAAGTGGTGGAAAGGTCAACCTTTACTCCACAAAATTAAGACTAAACCTATTGCTCAAAAACACATTATTACTCAAGATCTGAAAGAAGTTAATAATTAGTTTAATCGTTACATAATAGCCCTCAAAAAATATGATATCCATAAGCACAATTTATACAATTTCGACAAATCAGGATTTTGTATTAGTTGTCCTAAAGGTGTGAAGGTATTAGTTCTAATTGAATTAACTGAAGTAAGGATTTATCTATTACTATAATTATTACTATAATTCAAGGTTAACACTGTATTAACTTTATTCTTTGAGCCTTGAAAATCGTTGATTTGTAACTATGATTAAGACTATCTATGCTAATAGAATTGCTCTTATACTACTTGTAGCTATTGTTCAAGGCAAATATTATATGGTATCATGGTATGAGGATCAATTAAAGTATTCAAAAGTAGTTCATTTATCAGAGAATGGCTATACAACCAATGATATTAATCTACAATTCTTAGAGTACTTTATTCAACATACAAATACAAGCCTTAATCAACTATATAAGTTATTAATGGACAATCAAACTAATCATATGAATCTTGATTTTACCTTATTAGCTTGTAAAAATAATATAGTGTCATTTACATTTCCTGCTTATTTAACAYATTGTATTCAACCTCTTGATGTAGAAGTATTTTAACTATACAAGCATTAACATAATAAAGTTATACAAAGTGTTATTGAATTACTTGATTTCAAATATACTATAACTTCTTTCTTTTATGATCTACTAAGGATTCATGAGCAAACCTTCAAGAAAGTTATTATTCAGAATGCTTTTAGAAAGGCTAGTATATAACCTATTAACAAGGAGGTAACTTTTACCCTTATAAAGAAATATGTTAAAGATAAGCTTAAAACAATAGCTAAAGAATTTAAATTACTTACACTAAGAACTCTTATAACTATTCAACAAGTTTAATATTAACTTAGAAAGTTAAAACTAAAGATTATGGATTTGTTAAGCTCTTTATCTTAACATAAGTTTAATTCCTTTACTTATAGTTTTAAATCAATATTAGATAAAAGTGAGCTTACTAAGCTTGAACATGATATAGTATATTAATAGATATAGGATTTCATAACAAAAAANGCTATCTAATAAGAAAAGGCTTCAAAAAGAAGAAGAATTAACATAAGAACAAGTATAAGCTATAAAAACAAGAGAAAAGATCATAAAAAAGGCATAAAAAAGCAGTTAAATAAGAAAGTTAGAATACTATGTCAAATAGCTAATAAGGAG